>PVJS01000748.1:0-116564 GCA_004027185.1 Glis glis | reverse complement strand
CCGCAACTTCGTGAGACCCGGTTTCAAAATAAAGTCTAAAAAATAGGGCCGGGGGTGTAGCACGGAGGTAGAACGCCCCTGCGTTCAATCCCCGGTACCGCAAAAAAAAAAAAAAAGTCTGTGTGTCTGTGATGTTGAGGCAAAGGGTAAGTCTGAATTAATTACATCAGTTTTATAAATGTGCTACATCACCAAAGTCATCTGTTCGGAACCTCTTTTTAATTCTCGAGCAGAATTCTGAATTCATATTACATTTCTGTCCAGTACTGGGGTGAGGTTAATTTGGATTTGCATAATTTCGTCATGGATTTAATTTCTGCCCAACTCCAGCTCTGATCAATGAGGCTTCTCCCCAGTGAAAGGTGTAGTCATAAGTGAGCAATACACTGGATGCCCGGGTAATACACTGGATGCCCGGGTAGAGGACTTTGGGGTCGGGCGCGTTGAGCCACAGCCTCCATCACCCATGTCAATCACCGGATCGTTCTTTGAGCCTCAGAAGGGACCTGTGAGCAGTTGCCTAAACCAGTGACCTCATTGTCTGATTGAAGAAGGTAAGATTGGGGAAGACAGGAGAAGGGCTGGATTGACCTTCACTCCCCAGTTCTTCCCATTTGGTTCCGTTTTCTTTGCTGTGACTCTGCTGTTCTTCCACCGGAGGAGCAGATGGTGGGACATATTTCCCCCACTCCATGGACATCGAGTTTAGCCAAGGAGATATGGTGGAAGGGAAGGGAAGGGAAGGGAGTCCCAAGTGAAGACACTTGGAGGCACCGGATGTTTACATTTGGCTTCTTGCACTTGGATGGGATGCCGTGAGAGCTACATTCTCCAGGTAGCCACGGATCCAAAGAAAACGAGCAAGCAGGTGGAGTGAGCCCAACCTGCTGCCGTAATCAAGCACAACCACCCTGTAGCTGTGTAGCCCACCCCAGCTGTGACCAATCAAATCCCAGTCAACCTGGAGATAAGGGAGCAGAATGAATGCTTGTGATTCTAAACTATGAGTTTAAGGGTGGTTTGTTACACAGCTTATTGTAGCAATAGCTAGCTGATACAACTCCTGGGGTGAAGCCCCTATTCTTATTTCCCTCTGGACCCGTGTGCTTTTCTCTCTAAGGGAGCTCCGGCAGAGCCGTGGGTCCTTTGCACTCTCACCATCCACACCATCATGTAGGAGAAGACTGCGATCCACAGCGTGGAGGAAGCAAAGGTCACCATGAACCACTTCTCCCAGCGCGGCTTGTTGCAGTCGGGGACAGTGAAGTACAAGACGAAACTCAGTGGCCAGGTGAACACCCATTTTACTCTTTCCAGTTTGCCAGCTGAAAAAAGGAAAGAGGAAAAAAAAATATTAGTTAGCTTCATTTCTTTGTTCTGCCCCACACTGCTTCCCCCAGAACTGAATCTTATTGTATTGCTCTCCACCTCAAACACGCGATGGCTTTCCACCAACAAAACCTGACATACAAGCCAAGCAGAGTCTGAGTTACCCACTGCCCACCTGCTCCTGACGTCTGGGAAGTAGAGTCATTTCTGAGTCAGGCTGGGGGAGGCCTGGCAAATGGGCCAGGTGCGAGAGATGGGGAAGGTTCTCCAGACACAAACGGGGTGGAGTGGGTGCAGGTCTGTTGGGTGTGATGTGTGAGGCGGGGAGCGAGAAGATCATCCATTTGTCCGTCCTCCAAGTGGTATGGTAACTACATTTTTCCACTTTATGAAGCGCCAGCAGAGACAGCGCCATCTAGTGGGAATTTCTCAGCATTCGCACCCCAAGCTGATGAGGATTTGCAGGAGAGTAACTCTTCTGACTCCTGCTGACCAGGCAGGATCTGCCATCTCTGTGTACCAGAGACTCTGCGAATCAGAGACACCCAGAAAGTTGATTCTGGTGACTAGATTGCTGTGACTTCCTTTTAACTTCAGTTCTGACAAATACATCAGCTCTTCTTGGGCCTTTATTATCATCCTGCCTAACTGTTAATGCACCTCTGAAAAGAAATGGGTATGCACATATGTACTCCACACTTCAGTGGAGGCACAGAACATGCCCCTCTCCCAGGAAGTCCTCCGTGCCTTTTCCTAGTCAGTCCTCAGCATGGATCAGTGCTGCTTGTTCTCCACTGCCGAGCGCAGGGCCTCATTTGGCATGCTGGTGTGTGACCCTCTTTTATTCAACATAATGTGTTTTGAGATTCATTCATGTATCAAATTTCTTTTGCTTTCATCCTGTGAAAACTCTACAATTTTTTTTGGTACTGGGAATTGAACCCAGAGGCATTCTACCTTCGAGCTACAACCCCAGCCGATTTTATTTCTTATTTTGAAACAGGGTCTCACTAAGTTGCGGAGGGCCTCACTAGGTTGCTGAGGCTAGCCACAAACCCAGATCCTCCAGTCTCAGCCTCCCAAGTACTGGGATTACAAGCGTGCACCATCACGCCCGGCTAAAACTCTACAGTTTGTTTATCCATTCTCCTGTGGATGGGCATTCGAGTTCTTTCCAGCTTTAGGATATTACCAATAAAGTGACTAGGAACAATCTTCCCCGTCTTTTTGTGGGCGCAGTTTCATGTCTCTTGGGTGAAGACTCAGGGGGGAAATTGCTTAGTCATGGTGCGGGTGTGTGTCCTTCATTTTATAAGAAACTGGTCAACGGTTTCCAAAATGATTGAACTACTCTGCATTCCCACCAGAGTTAAGGGGGTAATTTTTAATCACACTATTTTAACAGTGGTTATTAAATTAAACTCCTCTCTCTCTCTCTCTCCAGCAGGGGGATCAAACCCAGGGCCTTGTGCCTTCTAGGCAAGTGCTCCACCACTGAGCCACATCTCCAGGCCTATTTCATATTTTTAAGCCAATATCCAGGCCCATTTCATATTATCTCTTACTAGCCTCTAATTAGTTTCTTGAAATGGTATAGCAAAGTTACCTAATGTCATTGCTGGGACCTACATCTCCCTCGGATGGCCAAAGCAGAAGAGCTTTAGGGGCTGAGTAAAGTTCTATTGTGTATATAAGACCACATTTTCTTTATCCAATCATCTGTTTATAGACACCTAGGGTGTTTCCATAATTTGGCTATTGTGAATTGTGCTGCTCTAAACATAGTATGCATGTATCACTATAGTATTCTAACTTTAATTCTTTTGGAAAGATAAGGAGGATGGTATAGCTGGTCATATGCTGGTTCCATTCCTAGTCTTCTGAGGACCCTCCATACTGATCGCCATAGTGGTTGTACTAATTTACAACACCATCAACAGTGTATAAGAGTTCCTATTTCCCCACATCCTCACCAGCATTTATTATTGTTGGTACTCTTTTTTTTTTTTTGGTACTGGGGATTGAACCCAGGGGTGTTCTACCTCTGAACTAGACCTCCAGTGATATATTGTTTATTTTTATTTTGAAACAGGGTCTCACTAAGTTGCTGAGATTGGCCTTGAACCTGCAATCTTCCTATCTCAGCCTCCCAAGTACTGGGATTACAGGGGTGCACCACCACACTTGGCACCTCCAGCTCTTTTAATTTTTTATTTTGAAACAGGGTCTCACTAAGTTGCTGAGGCTGGCCTTGAACCTGCGATCCTCCTGTCTCATTCTAACTGGGGTTAGTGAACTCTCAGTGTTGTTTTGATTTGCATTTCTCTGATTGCTAATGATGATGATAAACATTTTTTCATATATTTGTTGGCCATTTGTATTTCTTCTGAGAAGTTTCTATTTAGTTCAATTGCTTATTGTGTGTGTGTGTGTGTGTGTGTGTGTGTTACTGGGGAATGAACCCAGAGGCATTCTGAGATACACCCCAAGCCCTTTGTTTTTTTTTTTGTTTTGAAACAATGTCTCGCTAGGTTGCTGAGAGTCTCCCTATGTTGCTGACGCTGTCCTCGAACCTATAATCCTCCGGTCTCAGTCTCCCAAATACTGGGATTACAGGTGTGTGCTGCCATGGTTGCCCACTTTCTGATTGGGTGATTTATTTATTTATTTATTTTGGCATGCAATCTTACTAACATGTATGGGGAGGGAGGGAGATGGGGGATGGGGTTAGGGGGGAACCTTTAGAGATGTTGTGTGCATATCTGAATGTGTCACTTTGAATCTCACTACTGTATATAATCATATTGTACCAATAAAATTTGAAGAAACAAAAAAGAACGGTCTTTAGGGGACAGTGGGGCTTCCTCGTTGGGCAGAGCTCTAGTGTCTAGTCTCCACTCTTTGGCTTAGTAGTTGAGTCATTGTTTAAATTCCCTAAATCTTCTCATCTGTAAAACGTGGATGCAGTACCACTGAGCTCACAGTGCTCCTGGGAGAATTAGATGAGAGGATATTAGCATGGGGGCTGGGACAACAGAGCTTGCAAGTTGCTTCAGTGAGAGCCCCCGAGTCGGCTTCGATTCCTTCCTTCTTTTGTCCCCATGCCTCCGCTGGGCCAGGTTGTTCGTCTACAGCCTGGCTAAAGACCTGGCTTCCTAAGGGGACTCCCTTATCGATGCCTGTCCATCTGTTTGCCACCAGCAGCCAGAGGGAGAGTTTCAAACAGCAAATCATTCTAAGAACCTTCCATAGCTTCCATTGCCCTCAGAGTAAAACCATGTCTCCTTACCATGAACTTGGTCCAATTTGGCCCCTGCCTACTAGTTTCTCATCGTCCTCTTGGCTTTCTTTCAGTCCTCGGGGTCTTGGTGGGTCCTTCTGCCTAGGTCTTGTGGCTGTGAGCTCTGGCATGCGGTTCACTTACTGCTCAAAAGCTACAACCTGAGCCCTCAGATAACCCAACCCAGGACGACCCGGCAGCTCCCCGCACTCCCATCCCCCGTCTGCCTCATAGCAAGTGCTTCCAGTAGGAAATCATTGGGTTTGCTTCCTTGTTTGTCATTATTTACTTGTTCAGTTTCCCCCACAGTCGAATATAAACTGCACGAGAACAGGAGTCTTTTCTAGCTTGCTCATCTCTCTATTTTGAAAGCCATGAATGGTGCAGGGCATCACAGCTCAATAATATACTAACAGTGTTAATAGCGATACCATTGCTACAAACAGTGCAACCAGACAGACGGAAAAAATGATTTGTTTTTGAGAATCTAAGGGATCTCACTAACAATGACAGATTAAAGCAAGGAGAAAAATATTAAGAAAGTTAAAGCTCTTTTCTTTTTTTATCAACCACTATGCTTCCTGTTAGATTTTGGGCTTGGAGATGGTCAGGGGCTGAGCTCTCTGAGACTGGGGGGCTGGATTCCAAACAGGAAACTGTCTGAGGGTCGCTTTGTGAGCAGAATCCAGAACATGGCCAGCTGCTTGGATCCCAGTGCATTCTGGAATTCCGCACATTCCTAAATCCAGCAGAGGGGCGAGGGGCATTTATCCACAGGGACTCTTAGGATCCGGTCGGTCTCCCATGTGGCAGAGGCATGGAGACACTTGGCTTGCTTTCAAATAAACATACAAAGATGACAGAAACAGATAAGTAAGGAAGAGAAATGACCTCAACTGGTTCCTTAATATTCTTCAGAAAATAAGAGAGAGAGAGAGAGAGAGAGAGAGAGAGAGAGAGAAAGAGAGAGAGAGAGAGAGAAAGAGAGGAGTGAGGTGAGTACATGTGGCTGTGGGGGCTTGGAAAGTGACCCTGGATAGCTAGAGCTGCAGGCAGCAGAGTCTGTGCCTGCGAGTTCTGAGCTTCCCCTCCCGGTTTGCAAATACCTCGACTTGACCCTGGGAGGAGGTTCTCACTGTTGTTAAAATGATACAGATGCTTCCTTTAAACCAGTGCTGTGTTGTAAGGACAACCTTAAGGCAGAAACGCTGCGAGGATTATCTGAAATATGTCTTTAAGCGCAACTGAACAAGTACTGCTCCTTAAGAAACCAAGTGATACAGCGAGGTGCTTCTGAAATGATTTCGAGGCGCTGGAACAGCTGCACAGGGATTTTCCATGATTTAGCCGGTTTTAATGTCTACTTCTGAACACGGGGTAGAAGCAGTCCCCTTTCCTCTGTGAGTCAGCAGCCTTTCTGAGCGTTATTCTGTCTTTTGTTCCATTACCATTTGGTCCAAATAGAGCCCTGGAGGGTTTATACGTTCACTTAGCTAGTGTTTATTGAACGCTCCCCATGCCCCTCTGCCTCGTACTGCTCCAGGCGCTGGGACCCCCGCAGTGGATTAGGAAGAGGCAGTGGATTAGGAAGACGAGGCGCCTTCCACAGAGCCGCGTGCTGGTGAGCACGCCATTGCACACCAGTCAGCCAGGAGCAGGGAGGAGCAGCCAGGGAGTGTGTCACAGTGAGGACTTCTTTCTAAATTACATTCCTGATTAAGCTGTTTAGAAAGCTCAGTTCCAAGGGAATGAGAAAAAGCAATTGTGCAGCATTTCAGATTTGGGCTAAATATATACCTTTGTTCTGACAATACAGACACTAAAAATATCCATTAAAAATGGAAAGTGCACCAAAAAATCACATATAATTCCACCTAGGAAAAACATACTAACCGGGTGTAGTGGTGCACGCCGGTAATCCCAGTATTTGGTAGGCTGAGACAGGAGGATTGCGGGTTCAAGATCAGCCTCAGCAACTTAGCGGGACCTTCAACAACCTAGCGAGACTGTTTCAAGACAAAAAATTGAAAAGGGCTGGGGGTGTACCTTGGAGGTAGAATGCCCCTGGGTTCAATCCCCAGCACCAAAACAGAAAAAAAAACCATTCTTATATTTGGGTGTATTTCTTCTTGTTTTTTTCCTATGGAAATGTGTTCACCTCCATACACATTTGTGTCTGTCAATGGTAAGACTTTCTTCACTCAGGAGATAAGAATACAAGTATATTTATATGTATGTAAACTATAGTACATATACTATACATGGGTGCATATGTTATATATATATATATGTTATATAACATATATACATATGTAATATAACATATACATACAGTTATGCATCTATAAACATTGGTACATTAAGACCTGTGTATATATTATACATAGATACAGCACAATATATTAAATGTATACAATTTACATGTACATGTTCTACGTACATGTCATACATGTCATACATCACATACTATACATATGTGTATCTACAATGTATCCATATATGCATTCTTATGTACACACACCTGTATGTACAATATATGCATATACATGCATACACATATGTCATATATATGTATTTAATACTCCCAATAACTACTTGTTAGTTATACACACTGTAGTCAAGTGCTGGAGAGAAACAAGCACTGTAGCCGGGTGACAGAGACGAGGGGGCCCGTGCCCCCAAGGACTACATGAGAAGGACAAATGTCCTCTTTGTGTAGATGGAGCTTTTTCAGGCCTGAGGGACTCAGCTCAAGAGGCACCGGTCACAGGTTCCCTGGACGAGGTCTCTCCTGAGTGCTGAGCCCTCTGCCGGCCTGAGGCTCGCTCTGGCCTGACCAGGAAGGGGCCTGTCCGGGCATTCAGAGCCTTGCTTCAAAATGGAGCTCCCTATACCAGGCACGGGGTTTCTTAGCAGCTGGTAAAGGGAAAGAGAGGTCCCCATGGGGCAAGCCCAGCCTTCATTTTGGAGGCAGAACCTGGCTCTGATTTGGGCTGTCCCACATCTTAGAAGAACCATGAAGGCCACTGTCACAGCAGGTCTCTAGTTCCACGCTACTCCAAGTGTGGCCCAGAGAGCCGTGGCATCTGTATTATTAGCGGCTTCTTAGAAGTGCAGATTCTCGGGCCTTGCCCTGAGAATCCTGAGTCAGGGCCTGCGTTTTATCAAGGGACCTCAGGCAAGTAGGGCTGGAGAGGCCTTCAATGCCTGGGATTAGGTTCCTGTGCCTGGGCCTCGGGAGTATGTGGGGAGCTGGACACCTATAGCCAAGTCTCCTACACACAGGGCACCAGGAACATGTGGCTGAAGGCCGCTGTCACCTGCAACATCATCACAAAGACACAGAGGGCTGGTGAGTAGATGGTTCAAACACAGCCATGCACTGCAAAGGGCCGCATGTACCATGGCGGTCTCATAAGATTACACGACCCAGTAATGTCGCAGCCGTCTTAGTTTGTACATTTTATGATGCATGCACAGGAGCTAAATGACCTAAAGATAGGTTTCTCAGTATGAATCCTGTGTTTAAGTGAAGCATGGCTGTTGTGGTTTGAATATAGACCATCCCCTGGAGAAACTCATGAGTTGGCAACACAAACGTGTTCAGAGGTGAAATAACTTAGTCAGGCTCTAATCTCATCAGTGGGTAAATTCACTGAAGGATGAATACTTTTTTTTTTTTTTTTGCGGTACTGGGGATTGAACCCAGAGGCATTCTACCTCCAAGCTACACCCCCAGCCCTATTTTTATTCTTTATTTTGAAACAGGGTCTCACTAAGTTGCAGAGGGCCTCACTAAGTAGCTGAGGCTGGCCGCGAACCCAGACCCTCCTGTCTCAGCCTCCCAAGTGCTGGGATTACAAGCGTGCACCACCACGCCCAGCTAGGATGAATACTTTGAATACTTTGAAATGATTTACAGTGTGGTAACAGGCAGGTGGGGTGTGGCGGGAGGAGGTAGGTCACTGAAGGTGTGGCCTTGGGGACTATAGCTGTCCCTGGTCATTTCCTGTGTCTCTCTCTACTTTCTGGCTGCTATGAGATGAGCTGCTGTCCTCTGCTGCACATCCTGCTGCCACGACATCTGCCCTGGAGTCGACTATGGACTGAACCTCTGAAACCATGAGCCAAATAAACCTTTCCTCCTCTATGTTGTGCACGTCAGGCATTTTGGTCACAGTGATGGAAAAGGAGACTAAAACAATGACTGTACCTTGAGACCCACTGGTGGGTCAGGGATGACTTCCATCCAGGAGAGAAACACGGAGTGAGTGATGGAAGGTGGCCTTTGTCCCACTGGGCAGGGGAGCCGGCCTGTTTGTCTGCCTGGAGGGGTGCACCTGAGGGGGGGGGTTCTGGGCTTCCCTGAAGTCAACATGGCAAACTCTTCAACTGGCTCAACTGGTTCTTTAATCAGTGAACGAGTTGAGGAAAACAAGCATTCTTGGACTGTGGTTATGGTTGGCCAGTCGTGGGCCACACAAAAGCAAGGTAGGCAGAATTCTTGACTTAGGCCCCATGATTCCATACCCCAGTTCTCAGGGCCTGTGAGTAGGATGAGCTATGGTCTCCTGACTGTGCGGTGCCCTATGGCACAGCTGGAGTCAGGCGGGGAGATGGGGCAGGCGGCCTGATCTGATCCTCAAGCCCTCAACAGCACACGCGGAAGCCAGTGTGCGCCCAGTGTGAGGGCCTGGCGCGCCTGTTGGAGATGCAGGGGCCATAAGGAGGAACTCAGGGGTCTCCAGGAGCAGCGAGTGGGCCCAGCTGTCCCACCACAAGGAAGAGAATCTGCCACCAACACAAATGTGTGTGCCTGGCAATGACTGTCCCCAGGGCCTCTGGAAACACACCCTGCCCCACCTCAACTGCCCCAGCCTCTGAGGCTCTGCACACCCAGCTGCACATCTCGCCTATGGAACCATGACCAACCAGTGACTTTAAGTGGCTAAAGTTGCAGTAATTTGTTACCTACCGATGGAGAATGAACATACAGGCTTGCAAGGGAGGAATGAAGTGTTTGATCATTTTCTCCTTGAGATGATGTTGATCTGGTTGTTAGGGGAGAAGTTTGCCAAGAAACATTCAAAGGTGGCAAATGGATTAAGAGGCAGAACAGTAGTCTCCCCCATCCACTGGAAATATGTTTCAAGACCCCCATGGATGCCTGAAACCGTGGCTAGTACCAAGCTCTCTATATACTGTTTTTTCCTATACATTCATACCTATGATAAAGTTTAATTTATAAATTAGGTATAGTAAGAGATTAACAATGATGACTCCTAATAAAATATGATAATTACGACAATATACTGTAATAAAATCACCTCTCTTGCGCTTCGGGGCCATTATTAAGCAGAATAAAAACTACTTGAACACAAGCATTGTGATACTACTACAATCACAACAGTTATGATGTGAGTAACGGCGGGTAGCATATACAGCACAGATAGGTTGGATGAAGGCATCTGAGCAGATGATGAGAGACTTCATCACATTACTCAGAATGGCATTCACTCTCAAACTTAGGAATCGTTAATTTCCTTAATTTCTTATATAATATTTTCAGTCTGTGATCACAGTGGATCACAATTGACCTTGGGTAACTGAAACCACAGAAAGTGAGACCATAGATAAAGGATGACTTCTATTATCTATCATCTATCTGTCTGTCTGTCTGTCTATCTATCTACCAATCATCTATCGTCTATCTATCTAGCATCTTTTTTCTGCCAAGGTCATCTACTAACAAGTAATGATTTAACTTTGGCAGGCTGGTTAGGCAATTTGGCTGGAGGACAGGCATCAGGATGTATATTTTCTAATTAGTTTTGGTAAGTACTTAAAGAGGCTCCTATCTTGGGAGCCCCGCATGGGCTCAGGAGCACTTCTGAGTTTCACTTATTTCCCCCGGAATACAGAGGAGCACCTCAGAAGCACAGCAAGCCCCTGCGTCTGAAAACGGCCCAGGCTTCTGACTCTTGCCCCCAAGTCCCACCACTGGATGGGCTTTCAGGTGGATCAAGCAGTTCTTCCTTACAAAGTCCTCATGCAAATTCCAACATCCCTGGGAGGTGGCACACATTAATTAAGCCTCACACATTTTTTTTTTGTGGTACCGGGGATTGAACGCAGGGGTGTTCTACCTCTGCGCTACACCCCCAGCCCTATTTTTTTTATGCTTTATTTTTGAAACCGGGTCTCACGAAGTTGCAGAGGGCCTCACTAGGTAGAGAGAGAGAGAGAGAGAGAGAGAGAGAGAGAGAGAGAGAGGAGAGAGGATATATAGATAGATAGATAGATAGATCGCGCGCGCATGCGCGCTGAGGTTGGCTGCGAACCTGGATCCTCCGGTCTCCGCCTCCCAAAGTACTGGGATTACAAGCGTGTGCGCCACCACACCCGGTGCCTCACACATTTGACAGTGACTGTGAACCGGCCCAGGGCACTCTTTTCCTGAAATAGCCAGAAGTTTCTAGAAGGTTTAGCAAAAAAAAAAAAATTCTGTGGGCTTCGTCTACCTGTCCTGCAGATAGGTGGGGCAGGGGAGCAGGCTGTGGGAGTGTTCAAGTACAGTAGTTGGAGAAGAAGGACCTGGCCCTGGTGGTCGAGGTCTAGACTTCTTTGACAGACCTTGCTCCTCCCCTTTTTAAGGCACCAGAGAGTCCCTGACAGCCCCATGGGGCAAGGGTAAGCAGACTGGCTTTTTGTCCAGGTCTGCATCTCCTATGGCTCCCTCCCTACAGGAGCAGGTTGTGGGAGTGAGGGACCTGAATGGGGTAAGGTTAAGACGTGAGAACAAAGGGAACCGAGCCCGCGTCCCCCAGGGCTGGCCTTGGCAGGACAGCTGCGACCCGGCTGCACTGGGAAGGGGGGGTGCAGCAAGTTCTCAGCCCCTGAGCCCTAGGTCTCGCCAACATGGGCCATGTGCACTTCCTGCCCAGCACCCGAAGGTCCTGCAGAACAGCCAAGAGAGGACCTTTGTCCACACAATGCGTTTGGTCAGAGGGTTCAGATTCCAACCTACGACCATGTGCTGCCATCTTGGTCATCTGTGGACCCTCTACAGCAGAGTCCTGCCCGCTGCAGAATCTTCATACAAAGAGCCGGGCATGGTGGTGCACGCTTGTAATCTCAGTACTTTGGGAGGCAGAGACCAGAGGATCTGGGTTCGCGGCCAGCCTCAGCTCTCTCTCTCTCTCTCTCCCTGTCTCTCTCTCTCTCTCTCTCTACTTAGTGAGGCCCTCTGCAACTTCATGAGACCCGGTTTCAAAATAAAGTATAAAAAATAGGGCCGGGGGTGTAGCGCGGAGGTAGAACGACCCTGGGTTCAATCCCTGGTACCGCCAAAAAAAAAAATCTTCATACAAGTATCTTTATGCTCATCTAGACACATTTTTGAGCTGAATAATAATGAAAAAATCAGCCAAGTCAAGGGTGTCCACTCAGTGGCCTCAAACAGTGACCCAGCCCAGCCCGGACGCGGGACCTCTTACAGGGGGGGTCGAATGGCGTGTAGGGTCCCTCGTCCTCATCCTCGTCCTCTTCTTCCTCCTCGTCATTCTCGTTGTTCTCGTTGTCCTCGTTCTCATTCTCCGTCTCGTTGCCGGCCTCGGCCACGGCGTCGTCCCGCCGCGTCCCGTTCACGCCCCTGTCTGGCGCGCTGCTGGGCCCTGTCCCGTTCTCCACAGTGTGCTTGATTGGGATTTTGATGGCCACCTCGGACTCCCCATTGGCGTAAGCCCTGCTGTTTATCAGTCTTTGTCTCTGGAAAGAGAAAGTGCATGTTTACCATGGTCAGAAGGGTTGCAGGTCCCTTATACCCAGAACACCACCTAGTGGGGTTTTCCCCAGCCGGCCAACACGGAGATGCTTCCAGAAGATTCTGGAGTCAAGTTTTAAGAGGTTCCTCCAAGTAATAGTGGGTTCAGCAAACCTACTTCTGGAAGCAAGAGGAAGCTTTTGTGGCCCATGGGAACCTGCTAGTCGCCTCAGAGGAGCACGCGGGGGTCTGGGGGGCACTTCCTTTATATCTGCGCCCCTGGTGTTTTCTTTCCTCTCCAGCTTGTAGGGCTGCCTTGTCTCATATGCCACAAAGCCACACGACTGTGTTTGGACTAGTTATCAATAAGGCCGCCGCTCCAGAGAAAGGAAAATTAGGTTAGAGAATCCAGATTATTTTAAATGAAGGTGACCTTTATTTGGCACCTAACTTTATTTAGCACATGCAAATTCATATCAGGGGGCTTGATTCAAATGAAGAATAAAAGAAAAAGATAGGAAGAAGGGGACAGGGTTTTTTTTCTATATAAATGGGAGCTATGTTCTCCAACATGTGGAGGGAAGAGGGAGGACCAGAATACACAGGTAGCCCAGTGAGCAAAGATGTTGGAAGAGGCCTGAGGAACATTAACGTGTCTTCCTTCCTTCCTTCCTTCCTTCCTTCCTTCCTTCCTTCCTTCCTTCCTCCCTCCCTCCCTCCCTCCCTCCCTCCCTTCCTTCCTTCCTTCCTTCCATATTGGGAATTAAACCCAGGAGCATTCTACCTCCAAACTACACTGCTAGCCCTTTTGATTTTTTTTATTTTAGAACAGAATTGCACTAAGTTGTTGAGGGTCTTGTTAAGTTACTGAGGCTGGCCTCAAACCTGCAATCCTCCTGACTCAGCCTCCCAAGTACTGGGATTACAGGTGCATACCACCACTCCCAGCTGGTATGAAACTTTAATTGCTCCTTCTTTCAAATCAGGAAACTTTCTCTCCTTCCCTTAGTTTCCCAGCCCTGTGCAGTGGTATATGGACCGCGCTTTTCCAGGTACCTCATTGATCAGCATGCGACTGGCCATGGAGAGCCGGGTCTTGGGGGGGAAGTGGCTCGTGATCATGATTCGAAGGCCAGCCTCGGAGAAAGAAAGCTGGTGGGGGTAGGCTGACAGCAGCTCGTCCACCATGATCACTGACGCTTTGCGGTGGAAATTGGCTGCGAAATGAACAAGATAAAATGATATAACATTGAGGCCAGGAGCATAAAAGAAGCATGCATGAATTCTTTTTCCCCTTCTCTTCTCTACCTTTTCTCTCCTCCTTTCCTTATATCCATCCATCCATCTGTCCGTCTGTACATCTGTCCTTCTGTCAGTCCGTCTGTCCGGCCATCCATCCATCCATCCATCCATCCATCCATCCATCCATCCACTCAGCTACCCTTTTACCTTTCCATCCTTATTCCCTCCCTCTATCCTTCCCTTCCTCCTTTCCTTCTTCCTTCCATACAACCCTACTTCTACTCCATGCATCCAGGGAAGGCCAGAGTGAGCGAAATTTTTTTTTGAGGTACCAGGGATTGAACCCAGGGACGTTCTACCTCTGCGCTACACCCCGGCCCTATTTTTTATACTTTATATTGAAACTGGGTCTCACGAAGTTGTGGAGGGCCTCACTAGGGGGAGAGAGAGAGAGAGAGAGAGAGAGAGCGAGCTGAGGTTGGCCGCGAACCCGGATCCTCCAGTCTCTGCCTCCCAAAGTACTGGGATTACAAGCATGCGCCACCACGCCCGGCTTACAGTGAGTGAAATTTGAAGTAGAGTCAACATCTCCTTTCTACAAGTCTTTTTTTTTGGTACTGGGGATTGAACCCAGGGGCATTCTACATCCAAGCTAAACACCCAGCCCTATTTTTTATTCTTTATTTTGAAGCAGGGCCTCACTAAGTTGCGGAGGGCCTCACTAAGTTGCTGAGGCTGGCCGCGAACCTGCGATCCTCCGGTCTCAGCCTCCCAGGTACTGGGATTACAAGCGTGCACCACCACGTCCGGCTTTCCTTTCCACGAGTCTTATTAATAGCTCATTTGAAATGACTTGAAACAATTTCAGCATCATTCATTGAAACGGTGAGAAGGAATGATATAACATAAGAGAATCGCTCCTTGTCCACAAAGGACTCTTTTCCCATGGCTTAGACTGGGGCACAGGAAAAACCCTAATAATGTTTAGTAGCCCTTTATACCCTTCAATTACCAGCATAGTTCACATTGAGCTGTTAAATGCTAAGAACTGACTTTAGCACCAAGTCTCCACCTCTCCACAGAGAAGATGTGTACACAGTTCTGCAGCAGCCCAGGAGCGGAGCCGAGGGGGCGAGTGGGTGACCTGTCTACTCCCAAAGGATGCTGTTCAGAAGGGGGCCAGGGACCAGTCCTGCATAATAATTTGCTGAAAAACATTCCGCCAAGGCCCAAGCCCCTCCCTCTCCATGGATGAGCCTCAGATGACGGCTCGCAGTACCTGGCAGCCCCACTCGGCACCTGCGGCTGACCCCCCAAGCCACCCAACCACAGGACCACCTCTGGGAATACTGGCTAACCATGGCTAGCTCTCTCTGGTCCCCTGCAAGCATTCCTCTTATAGTTATAAACTACCCAGGAAAAAAGAAATGAAATAAAACCCTCCCATGGAATGGTACTAAATAACACTTAAGGGTTTTTTTTATTAAACATACATATAATCAGGAAAATTTATAAAATATTTGATTTTCTTTTTTTTTTTTTTTTGTGGTACCAGGGATTGAACGCAGGGGAGTTCTACCTCCGCTACGCCCCCGGCCCTATTTTTTTATACTTTATTTTGAAACCGGGTCTCACGAAGTTGCAGAGGGCCTCACTAAGAGGAGAGAGAGAGAGAGAAAGAGAGACAGACAGACAGACAGACAGCAAGAGAGCTGAGGCTGGCCGCGAACCCGGATCCTCCGGTCTCCGCCTCCCAAAGTATTGGGATTACAAGCGTGCGCCACCACGCCCGGCTGATTTTCAAAAATCTAAATAATTACTCAGAGATTCCAGAGTCAGACATCTATTTGAAAATAGACTATATATTTTGTAATTTCTTTTTTTTTCTTAAAAATCAACCATATGGGACACCTTTCAAGGAGATTTAAAAAAATTAAATAAGAAATGAAATGCAGTCCAGGCAAAATTAAGTGATAATTTTCTGTGTTCCTCTATTAAAGAATATTGCGTATCAGAGAGTACCACCTTGCTTAACTTTGTAAGAAAATATATTGAGTATGAGAATTACTTTGCTTCATATTCCAGAAGCCACACACTGTGTTTGGACTAGTGTATCAATACAACTGCAATTCCAGAGAAGGGAAATCAGCTTTGTAAGAATGTAACAAACACAAGAATTACTTTGAAAAGTAATTTTCCATCTTCTTCTGCAGCGCAGAAACCCTGAAAGTGAATTTTGATGTATGTAGTTGTGCACTAATAACACCTGGCATTGATGAAGTGGCGCTTTACTCATTACAAAAACAATTCCCATTTCTCAGAAGAGAAAACCAAGGCTCAGAGAGGTTAAGCAACTTGCTCATGCTCACACAGCCCAAATATAACAAAAGCCATACCTCACTACCCATGGTCTTCTCACACCGCCCATCCTTCACCCATTGGCCTCTGTCCTCAACTCCCTGTATCAACACCAGAAAATGTCTTCCCCAAGAGTCTCCCTGGGACTTTCTGAGGGGGAAAGTCTCATTGTTGGGTGTGAGATGCCCCATGATGCAGCCAAAGGGAGGCCGGAGGCCTGGACCCTGTGTCCCGTCTCCTCTCTGGGGCGGCAGTGTCCCTGGGGGCCCGCCGGGGCTGGGCGTGTGGCCCGGGCGTCTGCAGCTTACCTTTCTTAAGTAGCACCACAGTTGCGTCGCAGTTGCTGCTGTCGTCGATTTCGGCGTTGTTGGCCAATCCGTTGACCATGTTGCCAGCACCCTTGGTCCTCCTCTCGAAGCACTGATGTATGCAGGCGTTGTATCTGAGCAAGGCGGCAAGCGGAGAGAGTCCTTCCGTGTTTGCATTCCTCCATCTCCCAGCGCCCACCACGCTCCCCAGACCTGTCCCGGTCTAGACGCGCCGGGGAACCCCTGCCTCAAGTGAGGGTTGTCCCTGTCACCCCACTTCCCTCAGAACATACGCCCCGTTCCACTCCCCGCCTGAAGGACGTGTGTTGAGAATAAAACCATCACTCAGATCAGAAGGGCGGCTGCTTTCTTTGCTTGGCGACCTCTTCAGTGTCAGTGGCGGGACCTCGGGGACCGAGCGCCCTGACGCTGAGTGGATGTGGAGGAGCTGTGATGAGGCTCAGTGGACGGTCAAGGTCTACCTCCCCCGGACCACATCTCCGGGGCCTTTGCTGTCAGGGGACGGCTTGGTGGGAGGAGAAGGGTCTCATCTACACTGTCACCCAGGGGCTGGGCCCCGTGCTCTGGGTGGCACAGGCTGCTTGGCCGTCTCGGTCTCTGTCTTTGGCTTCCTGAGACTCTATCACTGCGGTGCCATGATTCCGGAGCAATAATCTCTTGGCTAAAGCCATACAGGGAAGCATTCTGGGCTGTAATTCTGTTGAATGAGCAAGTAAGAAATCACTTGGTGCTTCATGTGAGCTCCAGAGAAGGGAAGAGGCTTACACAAGCTTCTAGAATGTCCCTGGCAGGCAAGTCTTCTGGTCCCCTCATCTTGTGTATTAGAAGGTTACCATAGAGTCCTAAAAAAACTCATGAAAACTCATGGGCAGAGACCGCTGGGCAGGGTTTCCAGAGCACTGTAGACCACTACTCTTCTTCCCCCACTCAAAGATCTAAAGGCTCCAAGGGTCACTGGCCTGAGGACAGCTACTGAGGAGCCACCCCCAGCCTGACCTCTGGCCTCCCACGGGAGTGGCAGCCAGGCGCGGCGACTCGACATGGCCAGCTGCAACACCACTCAACCCGGGGACACCAGGACCTATGGAGTCCCTTCCAGCTGTACCCTTGTGACTGAGTCTTTTTTTTTATACTTTTATTGGTGCAATGTATTTATACATCATAGTGAGATTCAAGGTGACACACACGCACACAGCACTTGTGCCTGCTCCTTCAGTCAACGCTGCTCTGGGGCCAGTCGCCTGGGGGACATGGTAACCACTGTGGTAGAGAAAGAGGGGCCCACCGTGGGCTGTGCTTTGTCTCCCATGATGCCTTCCTGTACTCCCTGGAGCCTGTGGAAAACTAGTCAAAAGTGATGGATGTTGACTGTGAACAGGAAAATGGACAGGACAATTCTGGAAGATTCTCAGGATTCATAAGAGGTGGGGCATGGAATTAGAACATCACTATTTTGCAGCCCTCCGGAAGTAATGTATCCAGATATTGGGCATCGATGGCTGCCAATATCCCATCAGGGAGAAAGGTGATATCAAGGTGACCCAGGATGACAGAATTCGCTGCCATAGGGGACACAGTCCACCCTGAATCAGATTAGATGCTGACGTAGAGGAGACATAGAGGCAAGTGGACGGGCTACACTACACCACGGTATAATTAATAACTCCCAAACCGTGGGAATCTCTACATCAAAAACACTAAACTTTGTCAAAAAATAAGCTGTAAGGAAATACACACAAGAGGGAGAATTTATAGATGAAGAGAGACCCAAAGCACGGTGCAATCAATTATAATGAGTAGAATTTATCTGCATTCTGGTTTTTAAAAATGTTATTTATGAGACTAAAGGAAAACTATAAATAGGACATTTATGAGATCATTGGAAATTTGAACACCGATTGGCTATTTTATGACATTAAGCAGTTAGCATTAATTTTAGGTATGATAATAATGCTGGGGCTGTGTTAAAAATGAATCCTGCCTTTCTTATGGATGAATTCATATGTCTGGAGTTTCAAAGTGACATGGGGGGGGGATAGACACAGTGTGGAGGGCTGATGACGGTCGGAGCTGGCGATGGACGCCTGGGGCTTGTCATGCTATTTTGTCAACCTTGGTGCATATGCAGCATTCTCTTTGATGAAAATGTCTCCCTGGTTTCTAGAATCTACCAGAAAGCCTTGTGCTGCCATGGGAGGAACAGCAATGTTTCTGCCATCTTGATTCCAAAACCATTTACCCCACAAAAATTTTGATTTGCATGAAGGTTTCCTTTTTTTTTTTGATGCTGGGGATTGAACCCAGGGGCATTCTATCTCTGAGCTACACCTGCAGCCCTATTTTATTTTTTATTCTAAAACAGGGTCTCACTAAGTCATTGTGCACTAGCCTTAAACCTGTGATCCTCCTGTCCCAGCCTCCCAAGTACTTACTGGGATTATAGGTGTGTGCCACTATGCCCAGCTGAGGGTTTCCTTGTAAAGTACAACTATTCATTATTTTTTTATTGAGGTTTAGATAACAGGACACCAATACCATACACTGGGTTAATAACTTAACCAAGCTGTCATATTCCAACTACCTACCTATCTACACACACATGTGTGTGTATATGTGGTGTGTGTGTGTGTGTGTGTGTGTGTGTGTGTGTGTGTGTGTGTATGTGCATGAGATAGGGACTATTATTACTTTTGTTTTGCAGAAGGGGAAACAAAGATTCAGAAGGGCTGAACAACTTGGCCAAGGGTGAGGTCTGCTGCCAGCACTGCAGGGAGGCACTTGTCTTTACCCAGCAGAACATGCTGCTTCATCTGGGGACAAGTGTCAACGGAGCACACAGGAGGTAGAGAAACAGTCCTTGCCAAGGCCATATGTTCCCATAAAGTTTCTACCTATCTGGCCAACCCCAAATTGCTCTGGGGCCTTCAGATAGAACATTTAAAGTCACTTTAAAGTTATCTACCCAGGAGGCTGATGACTCTAATATATGCTTTTTGTTTTGTTTTGTTTTTTTTACTGCGGTTGCTTTGTTTTATATTTTTAATTGAATGTTTTAAATTTTGTACTTGCACCCTGAAGCTATTTTATTGTGAAGCATGCAATTTTATAAATCAGATTTTATAACACCCAATGATTAAAGCCTCTGATTGCAGAGGGGGCTGGCTAAAGAGCAGAGATTTCAATTTAGAACTTAGGACCAGAATTCATGCAGACAATTCTGCAAGCGCGGTAGCTGCTGTTTGCCGTTTTATTTGCATCCTGCCGGTCTGAACAGCTGGAAGGCTGGTGCAGCTGAGGCCTCGCTCAGCAGAGACACACCTCTTCAGCTTCCGCATCTGGTATGATTTGGGGTAGAGGAGGGGATGACTTTGCTATGTTATCTTAAAAGTCCACAAGCCCAGCCAGCGACTCATGGGCTTTTATAATGGCTTGGTAGAAGGTGTAGTGTCCACAGAAGGCTTGCTAGCAAAATTCCTCCTTCCCTTTAGAAGCAATCTGTTTGAAGACCACCTTATTTTGTGAAGCCCTAGTGACTTCCTGATGGGACCTGCTCTCATCAACATTCAGAACCAAGGCCCAGGGTCAGCGCTGGCCACAGAGCAGACACTCTACGGCGATTCTTCCTGAGTAACTGACGAGCCACCTTCTCCAAAGGGAAGAAGACGACCCTTGATTCCTCGAGAACTCAAACTTAGAGCCTCAAAGGGTTACAAGAAAAGCTTAAATGAAGACATAAAAACATGGAGGGAACCTGTGTGCATCGTTTGAGGTCTCTGCAGTGCCGCATTGATTATACAGTTTTACTGTTTGGGGAAAAGAGGAGTGAGATAGCTGTTCCCATCTTTAAAGCCTTTTCCTTTGAAAGTTAGACACTGTGGAAAGCCTTTGGGCCAACTCTAGTTTTCCTGGGAGGCCACTGGTGTGTGTGTGTGTGTGTGTGTGTGTGTGTGTGTGTGTGTGTGTGTGTTACTAGGAATTGAACCCAGAGGTGTTCTACCTCTGAACCATACCCTCAACCCCATTTTATTTTGAAACAGGGTCTTACTAAGTTGTTGAGGGTCACGCTAAGGGTCTCATTAAGTTGCTGAGGCTGGCCTCAAACCTGTGATCCTCCTTTCTCTGCCCCCCAAGTACTGGGATTACAGGTGTGTGCCACTGCATCTGGCTTCACTGATGGGCATTTTAAGTGAAAGATAATTAGTTCTATGGTGTCCGGCTTCTGGTTTCTTCATCAATTTCCTCACACTAACTCCACACCAAGATATATTTGAATAAGGTCCTACTCGAGCAATGGCATGTCCAGTAAGGAAGGCCAGGTATTGGACCTACAGTTGCCACTGGACAGTTCCTCTGGCAAATGTGGAGTGCCATGTTGGGACAGGCAGCAGATTGCTTTCAGCCCACCCTGGACGCCAGCCTGCCAGTGTCCACCTTCCTGTTCAGGTGACATTCACCAGTGTCTGTACTAGTGTCTCCTAACAGGTTTCCCAGTCACTGGTGGCCACAATTCACTTCTGCCAGGCCTTGCCAGCAAGGAAAACCTAACATTTCAATCCCAGACTGCTACCTGAGGAGTCCAGATGGGCAATTTCCCATAGTTCTCTACTTTCTTGACCCTGGGGAAGTGGTCACTCCTGCAGAGACATATGCCAGGGAACATAGGGGCTCATTTAGAGTAAGAGAAACACTTCCATGGGGGCTACAGCTCTACATTATTTATGAGTGCCTCATCTCAGTGGCCTTGGAAAAACACAGAGCAGCAAGTTCAAAACCATTTTACTTAGCGTGTGGGGCGCATTAGCAATATCTTTCTTGATAAATATACTAGGCTGTCCTGACTCCAGGAGGGAAAAGAATGCATGATGTGTGGCTTAAAAATAATGTGGAGAGAGATCTGTAGAATAGTTGAAGGGGACTGAGGAAGGAAGTTGAGGAGGGGAAAAAGGATTGAGGAAGGAAACAGTTCAAATAATGCCATGGGAATATCTTAGGGTACCACTACCAATCTCACTAACATGTACGGGGAGGGAGCAGAGAGCGATGCGGAAGAAAATCCACCAAGTGATGTGTGCACGTATGTTTGTATCACATGGAACCTCAGTAGGATGTGTAAATGCAAGGCACTAATAAAATTATATTTTTTAGAAAGTTAAAGCATACATGTGAATGAATCTCTTGGCACTCTTCCCTTGAGTAGGTGAATGGGGTCCCTTGAGTGTAGCCGGTGCTTAGTGACTTGGTTCTAATGAGTGGCACAGGGCTGAAGTGGTGGTGTGGGGCAAGATGGTAGGAGGTAAAGCGGGTCCTTGCCCGCTTTCTCTCTGGAATCACTCACTCCAGCAGAGCCACCGTGGTGAGGACTGAGCCCTCCAGCCAACAGCCGGCACCAGTTTGCAAGCCATGCGGGTGGGTGGGCCACCTCCAGGGTAGATCTGCCAGCCACAGTCAAGTACATAACGGCAGCCCTGGCCAACGTCTGACCTCTAATCCCACGAGACACCCTGAGCTAGAATCCCCTTTCCCCCTTTAAGAAGCTCCTGGATTCCTAACTCGCAGAAATGGTGTGAGATAATTCACATGTGTGGTTTTAAGCCAGTAAGCTTTGGTGGAATTTGTTATGCAGCAATTGCTGATGAATACAACAGGAGCAATGAAAGTCTGCAGATACGTGCTGCACGGTTGTAGTCATCTCTTCACTGGCTGTGGTTCCGGTTCCCTCACTCTATGTAGAAATATAATATACTGGTTTTGCCTTTTTTTTTCAAATACTGGGGGTGGAACCCCAGGGGTCCTCTACCACTGAGCTGTACCTCCAGCCCTTTTTATTTTTCATTTTGAAACAGGCTGGCCTCGAACTTGCAATCCTCCTGTTTCAGCCTCCTAAGTACTGGGGTTAAAGGTGTGCACTACTGTGCCGGGCTACCCTCCTTTCTTATGAAAGGGAGACAGCCAAAGGCAAGGTTGCCAGATCGTGAAGGAGCAAGGGTTCTAGAAAGTTCTCAAATGAAACAATGAGGCTTTGATTCAGCCATTGCATATGGGTCAGTGTTGCTACTAATCACAATCACAGAGATTCCCAACAGGCTGCCAAGGAGCCACCGAGTCTGTGAGGGTGGACACTGAAGAACCAGTGGCTCCTTCCCTCTGCCGACTCCTCCATGCACATCGTCGCGTCATGCTGGAAACAGCTTTGGAAAGGAAAGGGAGGAGGGGTTCACTTACTTCATGATGATAATGTAGATGAGATACATCAGCACAAGGACGAGAGACTCCCACCTGCGTACAAACCAAGCACAGTTGAAGAAGGTGGCCGGGGCAGGCGGCCACGAAGCCCACCAGCCCATGGGGACGACACCCGATGCCACTGGGCGGGTGGCAGGCAGGTGGGCTGCCAACTCCCTGGTCTGTGGGCGTTCTCCACGCTGCACACAGATCTCAACGGTCTTTCTCTTTCTTCCCCACTAAAGGGAAAATGCTGCTGCCTCCCTGGTATTTGGTCACCGAAAGAGCCTGGGAAAGTGAATGTAGGTCTCTAGGTCCGCCACGCTGGATCATTCACTGAGATCATTCAGATGTATTTAGGAAGGGCAGCCTGAGATCAGAGGGACTGATGGGGAAGATGCACAGGAGCTAGCAGACGGGGTGGAGGGATGGAGAGGGAGAGAGGGAGAGAGAGAGAGAGAGAGAGAGAGAGAGAGAGAGAGAAGGAGACAGAGAGATAGACAGAGAGAGGACAAAAGACAGAAAGAGAGACAGGGAGAGGGTCAGAGAGAGCAGAGAGAGCACAAGCAAGAACACCTGGGCAGGGAAGGTTAAGAATGAGCGAGAGGGAAAACAGCTAAGAAAAAAGGAAAAAAATAATGAAACTCTTAAGCCTCTCTCCTCTCCTCTCCTCTCTCTCTCTCTCTCTCTCTCTCTCTCTCTGCTCTCTCTCTCTCTCTCTCTCCTGGGAATTGAATCCAGGGGCATTCTACCTCCAGACTACATCCCCAAACCTTAATTTTTTTTTATTTTGAAACAGGGTCTACATTGCTGAGGCTGGCCTCAAGCCTGTGATCCTCCTGTCTCAGCCTCCCAAGTATTGTGATTATAGGCGTGCACCACCACACCTGGATTCTGAGCTTCTTATAGTTTGAAGACTTCTATTTTCTTTGTTTTAGTAACTTCCAGAAAAAACACAGGTAACTGTTTGCTTGGCTTCCTTTTAGCTGTAGAACTAAATTAGCTAATTCAGGGAGTAATTTTGTCTCAAGAGAAGGTGACTGGAGAATGTTCGAAGGAGGAAATTCCAGGTTATCTCTCTCTTTCCTTTGCTCCTTTTCAAATTCCATACCTAGAAGTTGATCCTAGAGAAATATTTGGCCCCATGTGTAAAGGACACATAGACAGAGGGTTTTACTGAAGAGTCAGAGAAAGGCTAAATGATTATTAAACAGGGCCTGGGAAGGTGAATTGTGATTATGTCCACACTGTGGGCTACCACGCCTCCATTAAGAATGAGTCTACGAATACATACGTGTCTGTTATGGAAAGTGCTTGGGGTTTAAGGGAAGCAATTGGGGTGTCCAAACTCCTCTGACTTCTGCCACAACTGTGGCTTCTCTCAGAGCAAAGCTTCTCGGAGGGCGGGGTCACTCCATCTCAGCCCCCCCCTTCACTTGGCAAAATCTCTGGTGTAACTTCCACACCACGGATCCCCGAAACATGCAAATGCAGAAAACTTCACGGGGAGGTGAGGCCTCATTCCCCGCATCCATCCCCAAGAAACACGCATCTGAGTGACTCACTCAAAGGTCACTGGGATGTGAACCAACTTCAGCGAAATAATTAACTCCTGGAGTGTCTAAACAGGTATATTTATACTCTTTACCACTCCTTCCTTCCTTCCTCCCTTCCTTCCTTCCTTCCTTCCTTCCTTCCTTCCCTCTTTCTCCCCCCCTCCTTCCATCCTTCCTTCCTTCCATCTTTCCCTTCCTTCCTTCCTTCCTTCCTTCCTTCCTTCCTTCCTTCCTTCCTTCCTTGCTTTTTCTTCTTTTCTTTTGCAGTACCGGAGATTGAACCCAGGGGTATTCTACCTCTGAGCTACACCCCCAGCCCTATTTTTTATTCTTTATTTTGAGACAGGGTCTCACTAAGTTGCGGAGGGCCTCACTAAGTAGCTGAGGCTGGCCGTGAACCCGGATCCTCTGGTCTCAGCCTCCCAGGTACTGGGATTACAAGCGTGCACCACCACGCCTGGCTTTAATACTCTTTTCTATCTTTTTTTTTTTTTCTCAAAGCAAGCCCTTCTGTGGCAATATTCCAACCAGGTTCTCCCTGGCCGTTTTTTGGGGGTGCTGTGGGGTGAAATGCTTTAGTTGGCATTCCAAATTGACTGTGGCTGTCCAGACTCAGGGTTCACACAGCCCCCCCCCCCATATGGGATGTTCTGGGCTCTCCGAGGCCTCTGTGCTGTGTCACCTGTTCTTCCTTGGCTTTCGTGGTCTGATGGAGTGTCTGATGCTCAAGGCTATCAGGGTTCCTTCGTCATTGCCACCACGATGACACATCAGCCACTGCATCCCCCTGGCCTGCCTGCCCGAGCTCCAGGTCAGGCTGTGTTCGATTGTGCGTCAGGTATGCGGCTCTGGCACAACCAGATTGAACGGGATCCACATCCAGACCTCTGAGATCTCATGGCTTCTTCCTCCTCTTTCCTGTTTCCCCCTAGGACACTGTGCATCCATTCCAGCATCCTCTCTGACCACACCCCACGCTGCCCTCTGAGGATCCGCTTCTGCAGTATGGGCTGGGCTGGTTTCTCCCCTCCCCTGAACTTCCATTTGGAACCACTTTCAACTGGTCCCTGATTCTCCTGCCGAAGGTTGTACTTTCCTGGATTAGGGGCATTATGGGTTGGATCTGGACTGTCCCCCCAAAAGTTCATGTGTTGAAAGTATGGCCCCCCATGCAGTAAGGTTCAGAGGTGAGGCTTTTAAGAAACTATTGGATAAGAAAGCCTCTAACCTCATTAGTGGATTAATCCACTCGATGGATTAATAAACTACTGGGTGGCACGTGTACACAGGTGAGGTGTGGCCGGAGGAAGCAGGTCGCCGAGGGCATGGCCTCATTGTCTCTGGTCCCTTTCTCTCTCTGCTTTCCGGCTGCCGTGAGTTGAGCAGCTTTCCTCCGCCACGCTCTTCCACCATGACATGATTTTGTGTTGGAGCCAGCCGACCATGGACTGGACCTCTGAAACCGTGAGCCAAAACCAGTCTTTCCCCCTCCAGGTCCGCTCTTGTCAGGTATTCTGGACCCAGCGATGACTAACACAGAGGCCATTCCTGCTCATGCCTGGAGGGCGCGGCTCTGGCTTCCTAACCATGGTCCAGAACAGCCCAGGTAGAGCGTCCAGGTCATGTTCCCAGGGTCTCTTTTCTTTCCCAAAGTCACAACTTGAGAATCAAAGGGAAAAACAAAATCATCACCCTGCGTCCTTTGGTTTTCGTGCTGGGCCTTCGGACTCTCAGGGTGCACACGCCAGGTTCCTTCTGACAACACTGTGGGCCTGGCCAGGTGCTCATCACCGACCCACGGGCCCTGCTATGAGGCCGAGCGCACAGCCTAACAGGTGGGTCTCGGATGCTTTCTATTTTAAGTGCCATTTGGGATACACACCTAACATATCCCCCTGATTCTTGCCTTAGACTAGAACCCCACTATGTCGAGGCAGCAAATGATGCCAAAGAAGGCGAGTCCCACCTCTAATCCCAGAGGATGAATAGTGATTGGTCTAAAGTTGTAATTCTACCTCTCCCCTCAACTTGGCCATTTATTGGTCAAGGCAGGCCTAGGTGTTACCAAAGAGATGTGAGGGGAAAGGGTGCCAAGAAAGACACCAGAGCTCCTCTTCCTCCTTGTCTTCACTACCGACTTGATGGCTGGAAACAGCAGCCATCTTGGGGCACAGCCATGGCTCCATTTATGTCAGGGATACTTGATATGTACGAAAAGTCAACCAATACAGCTGGCTTTCCTGTTACCTTCTGTTACAGCGTACGTGGCTGACTGCTGACCACCACTTCTTGGCTGCACATGATCTACTGCACCACGGGCTTTAGGAATGGTGAGGAAATCTAAACTGCGCATATTAGGAAGACCTTGTTTTTGTGCACTGTTGGCCCTCCTTATCTGCAGGTTCCACATCCACGGACTCAAGCAAACACAGACTGAAAATGTTTGGAAAAAAGTGCATCTCTACTGAACATATACAGACTTTCTTTCTTGTTGTTATTCACAAAACAGTCCAGTATAGCAGCATTTACATTGTGTTGGGTATTAGAAGTCATCTAGAGATGACTTACAGTATATGGAAGAATTTGTGCAGGTTGTATGCAAATAATAGGTCATTTTACATCAACGATGTGAGCATCGAGAGACCGTGACATCCTCAGGGGGTCCTGGAACCAAAACCCCACAGATACCAAGGACAATGTTTTTGTGTTTGGCGAAGCTCATTTCATCTTAAAGAATACTCTCGTTTCAAAATAAACACAGCTGGAATTTGTTTCCTTTTGAAGATTTGGAAATGAATTGATTACCTGCCTTGAAATCTCTAGGACATGCTGGAATCTTCTGTATCAAGGAATGGAATTTGCTATTTGAAGTATTCCTGAAATGTTTCTGTGCTCTAATTGCACAGATTGAAGAATCTGATTTTATTTATTTTTTTCTTTTCTTTTCCTTCTTCTTCTTTTGGGTGGAGGTACTGGGTATTGAACCCAGAGGCATTCTGCCTCCAAGCTATACCCCCAGCCCTTTTATGTTTTTTGTTTTGAATCAGGAACTCACTAAGTTGCTGAGGGTCTTGCTAAGTTGCTGAGACTGGCCTCCAACCTGTTGTCCTCCTGTCTCAGCCTCCCAGGTACTGGGGTTACAGGCATGCAGCACCATGCCTGGCCAAGAACCTGATTTTAAAGATAGACATCAACTCCTGCACACACCCTTTCAGCAAAACAAATGGTTGTGATTGGCCAGGTAACAAGGTTAAGTGAATAGTGAAAGATAGCTTCAAGTTCAATGTATTTTGCATTCCTTAAATGAGAAGTCGAAATCCCTGGATGTCCCAAAGCAGTTAAGGGCCAGTGGTGCGGACTTTAATTTCTCAGCCTCACTCATGTGAACATGTTCTGCGCCAGCCCATGCATGTAATAACAATTACACAACAGCCAGCACTCCGGGAATGCTGTTCTGGTTCAGCGAAAGCTCTCCTGGCTCAGTTCTTCCCTGGAAGCTACAGCGGTGAATGATTTATGATTCCAACATCTCGCAGGCTAGAGCAAGGCACATTCAGGAATTTGCAATTCATTTCTCTGTGGCTCTGCTGGTCACACAGTCGCAGCTCCTTGGAAAGGAGTCTGAGTGCTCAGACCCAGATCCCTGAGGACCTGTCCTCACAGAGTCCAGACCCATCCGCAGCAGGATTGGGGGGTGACCTTAAGATGGGGTTCTGGCTTGGACCTGGAAAGCCCCCAAAGGCTCATGTGTTGAGGGACTGGTTTCCAATGCAGTGTCCAGAGGTGAGGCTTTGAGAAGTGATTGGATCATGCCGGCTCTGACCGCCTGATCATGCGTGCTCAGGTGGCTGTACCTTGTCCCTAGCCCTTCCTCTCTCACACTGCTTCCTGGTCACTATGGGGTGAGCAACTTTGCTTTGCCATGCCCTCCCCACCATGATGGTTTGCCTAACTGCAGGTCCAGAAATAGTGAAAAGAGGTGACCGTGCACTGAAACCTCTGTGAACCGGAGCCCAAATAAATCTTTCCTCCTTGAAGTTGTCTTTCTCAGGTATTTTGTGATAGCAACGGAAAGCTGACTAACACAGATCATTACAGGGGGAAAAACCATTGGAATGAAGTAGAAATAATCTCTTCCCTTCTTGCTCCATACCACCCCAAATGTCCTGAGCAAGGTTCTGAGAGTAATGACTGACACTGGCTTATCACGAGCCCTGCTCTCTCCTCCTCCTGCCACGGTCTGCCTGCAAGAACGCCACGAGATGGCGCCAACCATCCCCGATGACCTTTCTTGATGTTTTGTTGTTGTTTGCACACAGTGGCAGAACAAATTTTGAGAGCGACTGTGAGCTTAACTTGCTTTGTCTTTAGTGTGGTCTCGTTAGCAAAGACCAGCAACAGCCAAACCCCGGCTATCCACCAAGGCAGAGCAGTGGTTTTGCTAATGGTGCCATCAGTTTGTGCAAGATTACTTCTGGAGGTTTCCAAAGAAGTACTGTGCTTCTTCCCCAAGGACATGGGGAGAAGACATCACGACTTTATTGGGTGACCACACCTGGGATGATAACACAAGGCAGCTCTTCCTTATCTCTGAGCTGGGGGACGCCCAGGCATTTTGATCCCTTTCAGGCTGTTGGATTCTATTAATCAGAAAAGACCTTCTCATTTTTGATGAGTCAATATGGAAACGGTGTGTCCTAAGGGACACTCCTAGCTGTCTCCTCCTCTCCTCTCTTAGACAGAGGAGACAGAATTGGCAGAAGTATCTTAACACCCTGGCACAACACATAACAGTCATCATCAAAGGTGATAGGCTCCCTGCCACCCTCAAATTCTGGAAACCATAGAGATGTCCTCAGACAGAGAGAAGCCCACTGCAACCCAGGGTTAGAACAAGGGGTTGGCATTCATTTTGCTAAAGTGAAGCTGGGTGAACTCTCTCCTTCTTTTTCTAGCTCATTCCTAGCTTTAAGTAATGCCATGAAGGTTTGATAATTGCAGAATGACTCCTCTTCTAAGAAGTTATTTCACACTCTCCTACTTCTATAGATTAAACATTTGGGAAAATATAATAAGAAAACACAGCCCAGTCAATTTCCCTTTCCATTTCAAATGACTTGCTCAGAACTCATCTCAAGACGGGGGATTTGGACAGTTGGCCACAATGCAAATAGCCTTCCCTATATTTAATTGGGGAAGAAATTTTCTGTAAAAAAAATATGACTGATTTTCAGAGCCTTAAGATGTTTGTGAATGTCAGGCAGAACTTTCATGGGTTAAAGGTCACTGAAGAGCCTGGATCCTGACTCCTAAGATACGTATGAGATTTGGAATACTGAATTTGGTTTGGATCCTGCTCTAGTTTGAATCTGGAATTCAAACTAGGCCTCACAGGCCCCCAAGTTCCAGAAATTCTCAAAGTCGAGACATGGCCCCTAGAGGGGACACTGGAACGATCCCAGGAGGCACTAGTACCCTCAGGAATAATTGGGGATTGAATAAAAACAAAGGGGTGGTATAGTAGAAGCGCCCATGGGGACATTGAATAGTTTTTTCTTTCTGAAAAGGGGGTGATCAGCCAGTGTATTTAAGAATCTGTCAGGTACTTGGTCCTCAAATTGGTGTTGTTGAGGACTTTGGGTCACTGGGGGTGTGCCCTTGAAAGGGCTAGTGAGACCCCAGTCCCTTCCTCTTTCTTTTGCTTTCTGGCCATTGAGATGAGCGGTTTTGTGCTGCAACCATGATATGCTTCCTTGTCACAGGGCCCGAAGCCAGGGGACAACTGATCATGGACTGAAACTCCCAAAACGTTAAGCCCAAACCAACCTTTTCTCTTAAGATGTTGATTACCTCGGTTATTTTGTGATAGTGATAGAAAGCGGACTAAGACAGGTACAAATCTTTACCATGGCCTAGCAAGTGGCTGACTATAGACACACACAGAGAAGTCACAACAGAGCCGTCTAGATCTGAAGATCCCCAACGGAACCCCCCTCCCCAGCCCAAGAGAGAAGGGCTCTGCTTGATAACGGCTAATTCAATGTCTTTGTTGAGGGGGGGCAGACCAGTCTTATGAAATTCTGGCGGTTACAACAACTCTGTTTCTTTTCTAAGCCCTAACTCCGGCCTTCCATATATTTAGCTCTGCAACATAAAAAGAGAAAATCAGAGGGGAAAAAGAGGTACTTACCAAGAAACTTTTTCATCGTAAATGAACTGCGAAAAAACAAAAAGGACAGAAGATTAAACACATACACGCACACACACACACACGCACACACTCCTTGTGCTTTTAGACTACACATTTCCCCCCCTTGTGGCTGGCATGGTGGTCAGCAGGGCTGGCCTGGACCACGAGGCGCCTTTGGGCACACTGTTAGTGGACATGTTGGCAGATTGGGATGGGTGTGCGTGCAGGGGAGGAGCATCAGGTAAACTCATTGCTTCCTACAATTTCTGTCCAACGGTGGAGTGGCAGGGAAGTGCGGTTACCCCTTTTTGTAAAGCAAGATGCTCTGTGGAATTTAGGTCTGGAGGGGAGACAGGAGCTTGGCACATAATTCCAAATGCTGGTCCCTGTATGCCACCTGTGAGATTTCTGCATATCTCTGTGCACTGTGTAACACCTTCACAGTTATTACATAAGCACCTGAAAGTCTATATGCTCTATACCTTTATGTGACATTTGTCTCCTTAAAAGAACTTATTTCCAAAGGAAACTTGACATTACAACTAGAAGTAGAGGATCATATTCCTCGCCATCACATGTAAAAAGTAACCCTGATAAAATAAATGCAGTAACAACAGTGTTTGCAGATCCTGGCTGGGCACCGCTGCTGCCCACTTTGGGGCCTGGACTTGCCTCTTAGTTAGGGAAGGAGGTCAGGGAGGGTCAGACTCAGAATCAGAGGCTCTCCGCATCAGTTAGGACCAAGAGAATATAAAGCAGGATTTGATTTATTTACTCCCCTGTCTGTGCCCCGTCTAAGATCATTTCCCACTTTGAAGAGAAACTGGCATGACCCTTTGATTTACGCAGGGGAGCCAAGTCGCAGAAAAGAGAAGCCGTTTCTCGGGGGTGCTCGATTTGCTGCAGAATCGCTTCTAGAACTTGGACCTGGCCCTTAATTTGGAGTTGTATTCATGACACACTTCTCTGCCCACGTGACTTCTTGTAGAAACCAAATGGGTACCCGTATGTTACTCAAGCCAAGGCCCTGGTTTGCAGCCTTTTCTGGCCACACTCACAGAATACAGCTGTTCTGAGCAGGCCCTCCCTTCAGACACAGAAGCCCTCTGCAGATGCTAAGGTGGGTGCATGCAGGAGGAGCTGGTGCCCAGTGTCAGCAGGGCACCAAGACGGTGAATGTAGCTAACAATGTGGGCATCGCTTCCGTCCCGGGGATTGTAATAACCAGCCGTTGTGTTGAGACGCAGCACTTCAGAGAGAGCTCGCAAGAAACGTGTAAGGAACTCTCTCCAAGTCCCTGAAAGGTCCAAAGAGAAGCGCGAGGAGGAGGGAGCCATGCTCATCTGTGACCCCTTGCCCATCGTGCCACTGCCGACCTGCTGACGTCACCATGTTTGCCACCCTTGTCCTCGCCATCAGACTCAGCAAGCAGACATTCAGATGAGAATGTCAAAGAGAGTGGGCAGAGGCTTTCAAGAAGCCAAGGAAGCAATCCCATAATCTAGGGCGGGCGGTACGGCATCCCCATCTTGGAGGCTGTTCGCAACCGCTCTGTAATATAACCAACTTCGAAAAAAATTGTCGTCAAAAAATAATGGAGCAGACCAAATTATGTACGATGGAAAACATTTTCTATTAATTAGTTAATTCAATTTCGTCTTAGCAGTGGACTGGAACAATCAATTCATAGCCACTTAAGAGAATACAAGATACCGGGAGAGAGTTTATTAGAGCAGACCAATTTAATTTCCTTCTATCACGGAAGGCAGGCAACACCGTGGGAGAGGAAAGCGGCTTTCAGGAAGCCCCGGTCTGGGCAGTTTCCACGGGTGGAGGCACAGTTACACGAGGAGTCTCGAGTTCAGTCGCCTGGCATTCAGAAAAGCACCTTTTGTGTACTTTCTAGGAACCAGCCCTGGGACCAATAGGGCTTTTGCTATTGATTATTTCAGGGATCATACTAAAGAAAAAAATTGAAGCAGGGTGTAGTGGTACACGCCTGTAATCCCAGTACTTGGGAGGCTGAGATAGGAGGATCACAGGTTCTAGGCCAGCCTCAGCAACTTAGTGAGACCTTCAGCAACTTAATGAGACCCTGTTTCCAAATAAAAAATAAAACAGGGCTGGGGGTGTAAAAAGGAGATAGAATCTCACTCACTGGGTTCAATTCCTGGTCCATCCCCTAAAAAAAATTGAGAGTGAGATTGATTATACAAAGGACCCCAAACAGAATAGAATGTACAGGGAGCCCAATAGGTCAGAAGAGCCGTGGGCGAGACTGGATGAGACACCCGGGTAGGGCAGAGCACCATGAGCCGGAAGTGAAGAGGACAGAGGACAGGAGGGTGGTGGCGGCGGAGGTGGGGTGGGCCGTGGCTCAGGGAGCCAGACAGGGAAACGGAGCCGCAGGGGTCTGCTACCAGATTTAATAAATGGCGGATATCTAGAAGCATCCATGAATGGCTGGGAGTGAGGACGCGCGTTGCTCAGGGCGCACGCCGCTGCGGTGCAGCCTCCGCAGAGCCAGGGCTGAGCTGCTCTGTGGCCCAGGAATGAACATGGCTCCTGCTGCCCATCCCCCGGCTTTAAGAGGATTGGGAGAGAAGTGAGAAGACCCAGAAAAGAACAATAAAATGGATGAAAGGGACCAGGAATCGGGCATGTAAGAAAATCTAACTGGAAGCTGGGCGTGGTGGTGCACACCTGTAATCCCAGTACTTGGGAGGCTGAGACAGGAGGGTCACAGGTTCAAAGCCAGCCTCAGCTACTTAGTGAGCCCATGTTTCCAAATTAAAAAAAAACAGGTCTGGGGGTGCAGCTTGGAGGTAGAATCCCTAGGTTCGATCCTCAGTACCACAAAAAGAAAAAGAAAAAAGAAAAAATGTAAATGGATATAGTCTTGTGAGCAAGGAGGGGAGGCGAGTTATGAAACCCTTCCAAACATTCAAGTGTATACGGAGGAGGCAGGGCTGCTAACCATCACTTCTTTGTTTTTTTTAAAAATTTTTTTGTTTTGCTTTGGTACTGTAGATTGAACCCTGGGGCATTCTACTTTTGAACTCACCTCCAGCCCTATTTTATTTATTTATTTATTTATTTATTTATTTATTTATGGTACTGGGGATTGAACCCAGGGTCATTCTACCTCCGAGCTACACCCCCAGCCCTAGTTTTTGTTCTTTATTTTTTGAAACAGGGTCTCACCAAATTGCAGAGACCTCACTAAGTAGCTGAGGCTGGCTGTGAACCCAGATCCTCTGGTCTCAGCCTCCCAAGTACTGGGATTACAAGCGTGCACCACCATGCCTGGCTCCTATTTATTTATTTATTTATTTATTTTTGCGGTACTGGGGATTGAACCCTGGGGCATTCTACCTCTGAGCAACACCCCCAGCCCTACTTTTTAAAAATTCTTTATTTTGAAACAGGGTCTCACCGAGTTGCGGAGGCCTCACTAAGTAGCTGAGGCTGGCTGCAAACCTGGATCCTCTGGTCTCAGCCTCCCAAGTACTGGGATTACAAGCGTGTGCCACCATGCCCGGCTCCTATTTTATTTTTTACTTGGAAAAACAGGGTGTCACTAAGTTGCTGAGGGTATCACTAAGTTCCTGAGACTGGCCTCGAATCTGTGATCCTCATGTCTTGGCCTCCCAAGTACTGGGATTACAGGTGTATGCCACCACGCCCGTCCAGCAACCATTACTTCTTTGGAGGACTAAAAATGAGGCACCGTAGCTGGGTGCACAGCTCAGTGCTAGAGCCGTGACCAGCGTGCAGGAACCGATTGCAGACTGTTCCTTTGGGAGAGGATGCCGCAGGAGCATCCCGATGGTACTTAGGCATCCTCAGAGGACTCTGGAAATGACCAGGACAGGTGAGCTTGAGGCCGCGGATTGCTGGGGGAATGGATTTGTTATTCCTTACAGATTTATTTTATTTAATCCTGTTGACATATCCTTCGGTTTTCTTGAGTGCTCTAGATGTAAAAGAAAACAACACTTCTCCCCTTATAGCAGTATTCCTAGTGCAAAAGAAATCCCGAAATCATTTATATTCCTCCTTTTAAACAAGAAACCACACCCTCAGTTCCACCCAGTCGCCACTAGGTGGTGCTCACACTCCGGCCCTCTGTCCGGGTCTACTCTGCCCAGGTAGAAGTAGACCTTGAAATGAAGCCAGTTCCAGTCCATTTTCAAGGCCTGGAAGGAGAGGCAGCGCCTCCTGGCGGACAGCCTGCTCAAGAGCCTTCAGCCACCTGTTGCCGTCATGGGGCAGGTGGCATTCTAGGGGCCGTTCCTGCTTGGTGTCTTTCCTGGGGACTGTTCTCATCTATGTCGATACTCCTGCTGTGGTCTTTGGAACCGGCCCAGCCTTCTCCCAATTCGAGTTTTGAAATCAAGCCTCGGGTAAGCTCTTCTCTCTCTGCTCTGCCGGCTGCATTTGGGTCGAGACACTGGGCTAGCCCAGAGACCACACATGGGTGGCACCCATAGCTGAGCCCCAGACTCGCTGAGCGGGCTGGGCAGGGGTGCTGGCTTCTAACTCCCATGTGGTTCACCAAAGCACTCCCTGGCTTCACTCTAAGGTTTCCCCGTGTTCTGCAGCTGGGCTAAATATGAACAAACAGGAACGAATTTGGAAAAAAAAAAAAAACCCAAAACCCAAAAAACAAACTCATTTCCCCTAGCTTCAGAGAAAAGGTTGGGTACCATGGAAACCAGCCTGTCAATCTTGGTGCCCACTCTACAATTCTTCCAAGCAGGCAGGTGAATCCCTGGATGTCAGAGAGTCCCAGGGGACTGCTGAGGGAACAGCATGCCGAGATGGACGAGCAGGGCACAGAGGCGCCAGGGAAAGCCTAGGTGTGTCAGGGAGAGGGGAGGCTGGGTCAGAGGCAGGAGGCTGCCTCGGATCACCGCATCAGCCTGGGTTTGCTTACTGTAAGCTAGAACCATGGAGCGGGTGACCCCATTGCTGAAGTTGAGATTTCTTAGCCTGGATTATAATCACTGGCACCCTAGAATTCTTTGCAGTGAAAATAATAGGAGAAAATCAACACCATCATTTTTTTCTCCAAGAGACCGAAACCTTGAAAATCTTCGTCTTGCAGGGTGTGGTGGCGCATGCTTGTAATCCCAGTACTTTGGGAGGCGGAGACCGGAGGATCCGGGTTCACGGCCAGCCTCAGCTCTCTCTCTCTCTCTCTCTCTCTCTCTCTCTCTTTCTCTCCTTAGTGAGGCCCTCCGCAACTTCATGAGACCCGGTTTCAAAATAAAGTATGAAAAAATAGGGCCGGGGGTGTAGCGCGGAGGTAGAATGCCGCTGGGTTCAATCCCCGGTACTGCAAAAAAAAAAAAAAATCTTCGTCTTCTTGCTATAAAATGGAAACAGTCCTCCATGGACTCTTTGCACTCAGCGAATGGCGTGGGGGCTCCCTCGGTTGATCTGCACTGGGAGCCCTTACTTCCTCAGCGCTGGGAGCAGAGGCTACAGCTGGCTTAGCTGAGGCTGGGCCTACTACATCCAAGGAGAAGAATCTGATGGAATGTTCTGGAAAGCGGGCTCTTACATATACTGGTATTGTTTACACTTTGAAGTTAAATAGGAATCCCTATTCTAGAACATCTGGCAAGCTGAATGGATGGTGTTGGTGGTTACAGGAAGGCAGGAAATGAGATGACCTAGAAAAAACTGGTTATCTTATAGAAGTACATAAGGGCAGGCTATGAGGAAGAACAAGGGCTAAGAAGATGAATTTAGGATATAGGAGATGAGGGCTGCTCAACTAAAGGACTATGTTTGCTGGGTAGGGCAAACCCCAAACCAGACACAAATTACAATTTCCAAGTCAGCTGGGAGACTCCTCTTTGCAAGGTTGTTTTCCGGGCCAGCTGACCCACATCCCTGTCCAAGGAGCAGCTGCCAGGATAAACCCAACCCCCTGGTTTCCCAGCATCATTTAAAGTGGGCGCTTCCCCCATCCATAGCAGGGACTGCAAGGCAGGAAGCCTTTGTATGCTCAGAGCGATTTGTTTCAGAACCCTAAACGTCTCTCGCAGCCAGCCCCTGTGAGAGTCGTCTAGCTACCGCTTTGTCAGGAGGAGGGCTGGAGTGGAGCTGGAGCGGGGAAGCAGAGAGCATAAGGGATCAAGGTCTCTAAGTCAGAGAGAAGCCGTTCATGCCCAGTGATTCCCAGTGAAGACTGGGTCCACAGGGTGGCTGACGAGCCAGAGGGGGAGGGCTCGGGATGCCAGCTGGGAGGTGAAGGACAACCACCAATACGACCTCTAAGATTTCTTTACTCCCACAGAAAGGGCAGGACAAAAAGATTTCTGAGCCTGGCGAGATGGCGCATGCGTATAATCCCAGTACTTGGGAGGCTGAGACAGGAGGATCACAGGTTTGAGGCCAGCCTCAGCAACTTAGCAAGGCCCTGTTTAAAAAAAAAATTAAAAAGAGGGTGTAGCTCAGAGGTAGAATGCTCCTGGGTTCAATCCCCAGAACCATTAAAAAATATCTCTGGCATATTTATTTTTATTTTTATTTTTGCGGTACTGGGGAATGAACCCAGGGACATTCTACCTCCGAGCTAACCCTTGGCCCTATTTTTTATTCTTTTATTTTGAAACAGGTCTCACTAAGTTGCGGAGGGCCTCCCTAAGTAGCTGAGGCTGGCCGCGAACCTGCAATCCTCCCATCTCAGCCTCCCAAGTATTGGGATTACAAACATGCCACCCGGCTCTGGCATATTTTAAATTCTCTTCATGAAAGAATTCCAGGAAGGGGAGGGTAAAGCTATTCCTTTCTGCCCAACAACAAGATCACAAACTAAGGGAAGTAGACAAGCCGGTCTAAATGGAAGGATAAACGGTGGGGAAAAGCATGATTTTAAAGACCGTAAGAAGCAGAGTTTATTGGAAGCAAAGTCTGCATTCTGCAGTGGACCACTGTAGCTGGGCCATCTGAGATTCTTGTTCCAGTAAACCTGAGATTCTAGGCATGGAATCAACATCTGGAGCCTTGGTTTTGTCATTTGTAAGATGGGACTTACATAGCAAGCCCATGTAGACATGAACATTAAAGTAGAAAACCTTTATCCATGACCCGATGTGGTCCTCGCCCCATCGAGTACTGAGTCTATGCTTGTTAACCCTTATGGGTGTCCGTGAGAATGGAGGTGTATTTGCTGTGGAACAGTTTGCTCACTAGAACTGCACCATCCAATATGGTGGCCACTAGCCACGTGTGGCTGTATAAATGTAACTCTAAAAGAAAATCATAAAATGAAAAATTCAGTTCCTTGGTCTCACTGGCTGCATTTCAAGTGCTTAGTGCCACCTGTGGCTATGGCTCCTCTAGCACAGGGTTCTGGGACCATTTCCATCACTGCAGAAATTCTGTTGGAAGCCACTGGGGTGTGCATGTGTTAAAAGCTTGGCTCCTAGGGTGGCACTATTGGAAAGCTGGTGAGACCTTTGAGAGGTACAGCCTTGATGGAGGTCCTTAGGCCATTGGGGACCTGTCCTTGGAGGCCACTGCCTCTGTCCCTTCCTGTTCTCTCTTGCTTATTGGCTCAGGATGTGAGCAGGGTGCTCCACCATGCCCTCCTGTCATGATGTGCCCGAGGCCCCAAATAATGGGAAGACCACTTGAACTTGGACTGGGACCTCCAGGACCATGAAGTAAACAAACCTTTTCTCTTAATAACTGCCTCGGGTATTTGGTTATAGTGACTTGAAGCTGACTAATGCAGCAGCACTGACCGTCTCTGGCAGGTGGGTGAGCTAAGCTACCTTTCTTCATTCCCGTGGAAGCCCTTCACCTGGGGGTCCTGCGACGAGCCCTCCACAGATGGAAGAGGAAGCGCTCGCTAAGGCCAGCTTCACCATTATGCCTCTGATGAAGGTGCCCCAAGGACCGCCTCAACCAGGATCCGTGGCTTCCCTGGCCCGTCGCCCGCAGATGACAACGCTGTGAGTTCTGCCCCTGGTCAAAGTGTGAGGAGGCTGCTCCACAGGCCTCTCCACTCCCCCTGGAGGCCTCTCTCCTTTCCATGCTCGCACTCACTGTCCTCAAGCAGAGACGGAGGCTAAAAACCAAGTATTTCTTTTTTTTTTTTTTTTAACTTTTTATGTTCATTTATTGGTGCATTGTAAATTATAATTATACATTTTGATATATGTCAGGGTATGAACATCATACATGCACACATTGCACATTTAGCCCTCCCTCCAATCCCACCCTAGTATTTCTTTTAAGGCAGCCGTTGGAGGGATGATGTAATGCATCATTTGCATTTATGTAAATTACACGATTATGTAAATTACAGTAACATTTCAATTCAAGAAAACTGACAGGCCTGCTGGAATTTGGAGAAAGGGCAGAACTGGGAGGCCCCAGATGCCACCGGTGGAAGAGAAGCAGCAGGAGAGGCTGTAATGATGTGCAGACAGGAGCTGGGCCATCGTGTAGAAGCATGTGCCCAGGGTGGGGGTGGGGGGACACTCCAGGGAACCCGTGTCACTCTGGGAGCTTAATGAGTGACACTTTCCTTGCAGAGAGCCTGCAGTCATTGCGTGAGCTCCTGGGCACATCCAGCTTTTCCACAGCCTGGTGCTTCAAGGTCACCAGGGTTAAAGGGGATGCTTGATTGGTGTGTGTGTGTTGGGGGGACAAGGAGAGGCACATACTTTACTTCCTGAAATGATAATTGCTTTAAGTTTCATCCTGTAATGGTCAGCACTCTGGACTCGGAAATTCTAATTGCTGTAGATGAGGACACTATTTATTTATTTACTTATTATGTATTTATGTATTTATTTATTTATTGGTACTGGGGATTGAAACCAGGGACATTCTACCTCTGAGCTACACCCCCAACTCCATTTTATTTTGAAACATGGTGTCATTAAGTTGTTGAAGGTCTGGCGAAGTTGCTGAGGCTGGCCTCAAACCTGTGATCCTCCGGTCTCTGCCTCCCAAATACTGGGATTACAGGTATGCGACATCACAATGACACATTCTTAATTTCTTCTGCTGTCTCCTTAAAACCCAAACACCAATTGACTTTGTCTCTAACTCGGCCGTTTTTGCTCTGTTGGGTGTGGAACTCACACACTCGTCTTCCTCCTGTGTGTCTGCTTTCCACCCTGCTCATGTCCCATCTGCACAGGCTGACATTTCGGCTGTTTTAGATTCTAGGTAATAAGGATACTATTTGCACTTCCTGGCCAGACTCTGAACGCCCTGCCCTCCGTGGACATCCGCGTCTCTGGACAAGCGGGCCTGCCTGCTCTTTGAATCTCTAGCCCTCGTGGATTGTCCCTGGCACTCTTCTGCATGACTTTGAAGGGTCTCTTGATGTGGATGTATATAGAAATGGCATCTGGTCCAACTTAATCTGGACTTGCCCTGTGGGTGAATATGTTTTTTATTGCACAACCGCAGGGGACCAGTGGTTACGACTTCTGAACCCATTAGAAACATATAATGGGGGAAAGCATGTTTTAAAAACTAATAGTTAAATAAACTGTTTGGGAAGGTTGATAATTATTTCATGGGTAGGAGGAAGGGCTTTTTAAATAAAGAAATTTTAAATTCCCATGGCAGAGTCCTAGGGGGAGTCTTAGTATTACAAAAGGAAAACAAGAAGAAAAATGAGGTCGGGCGTGGTGGCGCACGCTTGTAATCCCAGTACTTTGGGAGGCGGAGATCGGAGGATCCGGGTTCGCGGCCAGCCTCAGCTCTCACTCTCTCTCTCCCTCTCCCTCTCTCTCTCTCTCTCTCTCTCCTTAGTGAGGCCCTCCGCAACTTCGTGAGACCCGATTTCAAAATAAAAGCATAAAAAAATAGGGCCGGGGGCGTAGCGCGGAGGTAGAACGCCCCTGCATTCAATCCCTGGTACCACAAAAAAAAAAGAAAGAAAAATGATTTTGTAGCCGGGCATGGTGGTGCATGCTTGTAATCCCAGTACTTGGGAGGCGGAGACCGGAGGATCTAGGTTCGCGGCCAGCCTCAGCTACTTAGTAAGGCCCTCTGCAATTTAGTGAGACCCTGTTTCAAAATAAAGAATAAAAAATAGGGCTGGGGGTGTAGCTCGGAGGTAGAATGCCCCTGGGTTCAATCCCTGGTACCAAAAAAAAAAAAGAAAAAAAAAGAAAAATGATTTTGTGACCTTGATATTTGGGGAAATGTAGAAAGAGGAGGGTAAGAAGTCATGAGAGAAAGCTGTCTGTGTGTGAGCTGCTGCCCGAGGCTGGGGTGTGGAACAGTTTTGGGGACACCGCGAAGGCGCGAAGGCTACTTTGCTGTGTGCCACACCCTGGACTCTGTTTCACTCCTCACCCGCAGGTCTTGAGTCTGGTGTGCAGGTGACCCGGGGAAGCACAGCCACCATTTAACAAGAGTCAGCTAATCCACGAGACTGACCCGAGCCAGATCCAGGCAAAGTCAAGATACTCTGGCTGCCAGGATTCCCATCCGCTGGGAATCTTGAAATTGGCTCTAAAAATTATCATTGCTATCCCACACATGAATACCCCAAGGCACGAATTTCCAACCATAGTTAAAGTTGTGGTTCTCAAAAGGCCTGTGGTGCTGCTGGAATCTGAGTACCCTGGGGCGGGGGGGGGATGCTGGCTAAAATGCAGTTTCCTAGCTGGCTGTGGTGGGGTTGTGCAGGCCTGAAATCCCAGTACTTGGAAGGCTTAGACAAGAGGATCATAGGTTCAAGGCCAGCCTTAATTAGACCCTCAGTAATTTAGTGAGACCCCGTTTCAAAATAAAAAATAAAACAGAGCTGGGGGTGTAGCTTCGAGGTAGAATGCCCCCTGGATTTGATCCCCAGTTACACACACACACACACACACACACACACACACACACACTGCAATTTCCTGAGTCCCGCTCTAGAACCCATGGAACAAAAATCTCTGGATTCTGCCCTTTAAATAAGTATGCCGGCTGTTTCTGATGCACCCTGAAAGTGGAGGTACACCACTTAAGGTAAAAAGAACCAAGACCTACCCTTGAGGACCCAAACCTTATCTTTTCCATTTCTTCTTCATGATGGGGAAATGGGATTTTCCTCAGAACTCACACAACTTGAGCTTTGACAACCGGTCTAAGTCACACAGTCCAAATCTTCAGGTGATGCAAAGACTCATTTGATTTTGCAGCTTGTGTCCATCTGCCGGGAACACAGGGCTGCCGCGCGGCCCGCACACGCCCCGCTGGCTCAGCTCTGTGATTTATGCGCCCCTCCCTGGGGACAGATGGTCCCTTGGCCCAAAGACCAGGCTGGGAAGACGGTGTCATCTGCAGCCTGAAGAAGCTCAACCCCTTTCCTTCTTCACACATCATTAACAGCAATTACGTTTATTTTCTCTTGGTCAGGGCCAGATAAATTGGACAGAAGACAAGAAATTTCACACATAGTCCATGAGGTGTCTATGCTGCAAACAGGGAGAAGAGCCAGCCCTGCAGAGAAGGTGGTTGGAGGGGATGGTGCTATATCTGCGCTCCGGGGAGAGCTTGACCTTCTCGCGCTGGTTCACCACCTTGTCTTTATGAATGCAGCCATCTCTTTCTGGAATTCAGCCAAGTAGATGGCTGCATCCATTTACACCATCCCCTAACCACATCTCCTGAAAAGGGTCATTTTCAAAAGTTATCCTAAATACCCTGACAAGGCAGAAGAGTGGAATGCACGAGACCAGCACGGCCGGTCCGCCAGAGGGCAAAGCGCACTAGAAAGAGTGTTTGGGAAACCTGGGCTGAGGCAGAGAAGAGTCCTTCTGGTTTCAGATGACCAGAACTTTCCACAGGTAGCGGCTGAGAATAGGAAGACTGAGCTTATGTGTGCCCTTCAATTCTACTAACCAGGACTTCAGAGGATGAAGCACGTGCGTCTCCAGCTCCCAGGCAGCATCCTGAGCCCTTCCGCTCTCAGGCTGGGTCTCGAGCCTCCCAAATATCCCTGTTTCAACCTGGGATCTTTGGAGGAGAAGGTTTAGAACATGTCTAACTCACTCCATTTTCAGGGCACACCTTGGGATGGTTTGTAAACCCAAGACTTTTTTTTTTTTTGCGGTACCGGGGATCGAACCTAGGGGCGTTCTACCTCCGTGCCACACCCCCGGCCCTATTATTTTATACTTTATTTTGAAACCAGGTCTCACGAAGTTGCGGAGGACCTCACTAGGCAGAAGAGAGAGAGAGAGAAAGAGAGACGGGGAGAGAGAGAGAGAGCGAGAGAGAGCTGAGGCTGGCTGCGAACCCAGATCCTCGGGTCTCTGCTTCCCAAAGTACTGGGATTACAAGCGTGCACCACCACGTCCAGCCCAAGACTTTCAATGTCAGGAACTGAAATTCCTTTCTGGTTCCTTGTGCAAAGTATCATATCAGACATCATGTTTAACTTCTTGGCACAGAGAGTTACAAGAAGATAATCTACAGGTAAATGTTTTGTGAAACAGGTGAGTAGATCCTTCAGTGAGTAGATAGTTACTTTCTTCCTTGTAGATAAAAAACCCCTTAAAACCCAGAGAGATTGATTTTTCCAAGGTCATTAGAGAAGTAAGCAGGTATATTAGTCAGGGCCCTACAGGCACACAGAACTAATGGGAGACTTCACACACACACACACACACACACACACACACACACACACACACAACTGATTAAGGAATTGGCTCACATTTTTATGGGGACTTCAATAATGTAGCTCCAGTTCCAGCCCAAAGGCCTGATGACCAATGAGCCAATGGTGTAAGTCCCAGTTCTAGTGTGGAGGCCCAAGTACCAGGAGCACTCATGTCCAAGGGCAGAGCTGAACGGTCGGCTTAAGCAGAAAGATCACATTTGCTCTTCTCTGCCTTGTTGCTCTGTTGGGGTCCTCGAGAGATTCAGTGATATCCACCCACATTGGTGAGAGTGATCTTCTAGACTCTTCTACGGATTTAAATGCAAATCTCTTCCTTAAATGCCTTGCAGACACACCCAGAAATACTCCCTCAGCCAACTGGGCTTCCCTTAGCCCAGTCAAGTTGACACAAAATTAACCATCACCTGGTGGGACCAGAATTGGGAGTCAGATCCCTGTGTGACAACTCCTGCGTCACTGTTCTTCTAACTTGCCACCGTCTCCTCCCAGAGAGCTGACCCCACCAAGTGGAGGCATTTGGGTTTCCCTGACAGGTGCCACTGATGTGTTAAAAGGGACTAGCACTCACAGGTCTTGGCTGGCCCTGAGGTTGACTGGGGGTGTGAGGGAAAAGGGTGGCCGTGGTACTAATTCTTTGTGACTTGACCTGCCATGAACTGCTGCTATATCTGGTCCGGGCAGGGCTGCAGAGAGCCTGAACTGAAGTGGGTGATGGGGGAACAGGCTGGAAATCCACAGGACAATGGAACTGAATGGGAGTTGGGGGAAGGTCAACTTAGTTCCATTTCCAGGTTGGGTGTCTAGGATAGGAATGGGGGAACACATCAAAACTTTACTTAGAGATAAGCTGAGTTGGGGACATGAAGATGTCTAGTAGAGTTGTCTACGCACACCTGGAGAGATCACTGTGAAGAATGCAGGTGCGGGGTGGGGGGTCGGCACAGAGGGGACCATGGTAAGGGGTGCTGTGTCAGAAAGTGAAAGTCCTGGGAGAATTACAGAGTGAGAAGGGGGGAGAAGCAAATTTCCAAACAGAAGAGCCACAAGGCAGGTGAGAAGGGATGGTCAAGAAGGTCACAGTACAATCACAGGGGCTCTCCTGGACCCGGATCACCTACGTCAAAACCACTGCACCCAGTGACCAGGCAGGGGCTCTGGGGGGTGGAAGGAAGGGGAAGGAAGTAAGCTGCCGCCATACATGAACACACACACGCGCATCTGCCATCAGGTCCTCGCGTGAGGCTCCACCTGGAGGAGCTGCGTGCTGACGTTAGGGACGCCATTTCTCAGATGGGGACTGAACCGGTGAGAGCCACTTACCACGATGAGTGCGACCACTGACAGCGTGTAGTAGATGGAGTCCCGCAGCAGACACCAGGACGACAGGGCCACGACCTAGAGGAGGAGGCGGATGAGAGAACAGCAAATGTGTCAGACCATTCACGGGAGACAGTGCGACTCCTGCCGGCCCTGGCCAGAGACAAACCAGAGACAGTCTCGCAGCTGTCAGCTGTCCCGGGCCCAAGGAACCCACCGATCAATGGGGATTTACTGAAGGTCGTTAGGCCTATTAGGCAGGATCTTCTGAGAGGCAGATACCAAGATAGGATTAAACCATGACAATTGGGTTAGGGGAAATGGCCAGAGACAGAAAACGAGAGGGGACCAAGGGCGATTGGAGCATCACCTCCCCATCCTGTGGAGGAGAGGGGAGGTCGGGTGTCCCAGGTCACCGGCAGGCTGAGGGACTGGTGCAAAGCTGTCCCCCAGAGGAGTCTCATCTCTCAGGAACAGGTCTGCTGTCGCGTCTCTAACATCAAGGGCGTGAGATGTGCTTTCATCAAGGCCTCTGGCCTCTGCTGAAGCCCTGTGTTGGCGTGGGAGGGACACTGAGCCGGGCAGCTGCTGCCCTTCAGAAGGGCCACAGACAGTCCCTCCTGGCCCTCGTCTCACCTCTATTATATGCCTGGCCTCATTGACATTTGACTCTTGGCTTAATCAGATTTTATTTTTTCTTGGTACTGGGGATTGAACCTAGGGGCATTCTCCCTCTGAGCTACACCCCCAGCCCTATTTTTATTCTTTATTTTAAAACAGGGTCTCACTAAGTTGCAGAGGGCCTCACTAAGTAGCTGAGGCTGGCTGTGAACCTGCGATCCTCCTGTCTCAGCCTCCCAAGTACTGGGATTACAAGCATGTGCCACCACGCCCGGCATCCCCAGCCCTTTTTATTTTTTATTTTGAAACAGGGTCTCATTAAGTTGCAGAGGCTGGCCTCGAACCTGCAATCCTCTTGTCTCTGCCTCCCAAGTCTTGGGATAACAGGCATGTGCCACCATGTTAGGCTCTAATCAGAATTTTTAAAAGACTGATGTGCCTGGTAATCTGGAGGAAATGCTGTCTTAGTAGCTGGGACATGTCCCCTGAAAGGATGCTGGCTTTGCTGAGACCAGCCCAAAGGGCTTCCACCTGGCTGGAGGCTATGACAGCACGGCCATAGGAGAAGGTGGCCCCTGGGTGCAATAAGGAGCTGGGGAGCCTGGCTGGGTGGGGGAGGGAGCCGTGGATGCCAGGTTGATGCCCCTGGTCTGGAGGAAGAGCTGTTTCTTCCTGGCAAGTCCTTCAAAGACCTTTTTCGAGGGCTCCTCAGTATTTTTCTCTGTTCGTGGAGTAGGTGCGTTTTGGAAGACCCTGACAAAGTTGAAGATAGAAGTCTGGGAAAGTCCACAGAGCCATGGTGAAGGCAGTCCCTGGGTTGTCACAACGCCCCTCCTGCCTCTCTAAGAGAGTGCAAGCCACCTGCTGGCCACAGGACCTTCGTTTGGCTGCCTTTGCCCTGGGCCTTGGGAAGCGAAGGGCAGCAAATGCCAGCACTCGGGTGGGCCAATGACAGGCACATCCTACACCAGGGAGCGTGGGAAAAAGGGACGCGGGGACAGGGCAGTGTCCTGCGCCTCTGCTGTCCTTGACGGCTCTGCCATCGACAAAATCCCACAAAGTCAAACCAGGGAAGGCTTCCTGGATCCAAGCAGCATGAGAGAGACGACTTAAATAGAGTTATGAATGAGTAATGAGGCCAGTCTCTTTCCATTAACGCTTTCTCCCACTTGTTACGGTGACACTTGGCTATTTTCTGTGGCTAATTTTGCCTCATTAGGTTTTGGATTTGCGGATCTAAGTTATAATGACAGGGGTGTCCAGAACGGGACTCCGCACAGAAATCCCTTCAGGACAAACAGCGAGAAATCTTTCCTCTCGCATCATTCTCTCCTCTTAGAATCTGTGTCCATCGATACTCACCATCTACAGAATAGATTAAAGGGATGAAATTGTTCATGTGCCAGCAGGCCATAAAGGGTCTTGAATATTTATTTAACTTATAACCAGGAAAATGGACTTAGACCATGAGGCAAATGTCAGTTCTGAACTTCTTGTAACAAATCATTTGGGCTTTTAGTTAAAGATGGCAGGATGGACAGATACCATTACATCTGCTCTGTCTTATTACTATAATGAGATAACAATAAAGGGAGCATTTTATTATTTATTTATTTATTTTTTAACATGCTTTTATTGGTGCATTGGAGTCTTACATTGCAATGAATATCTATTTGATGTTAACATATATGCACACAGCTCTTAGTGCCCCCCGCCTCCCTCCACCTGTATGAAGTACCAAGAATGATGTTGGTATATTTTCACATGTACATATTGTTTATGATAGTAATTCCATTAATTCACTTCTTTCTTGCCCTCCCCCTTCCCTTGTACCACTTCCCTTGTTCTGCTGAGGGTTCTCCATTATCAACCAGAGTCCCTTGTGTGACCCTACTACTCCTTAGGTTGCACATATTAATGAAAACATATGTCCTAAAGGGAGCATTTTAAATGAGACATGAACTCACAAGCCAAAAGGATAGACGAGGCAATGATCAGAGAAACAAAAATTTGGAAGCTGGAAAGAATAACTGGTCATTCCTTTGGCAGGATGGAAAGGTCTGGAAGTGGATTAAAGATGGGCCTAAAACAGGACCATTGAAAGACTGTCCGGGAACTTGATCCTCAAACACCTTCTCTCGTTTTCAGCAGCCCTACTATTGCTTATCCCTCACCTTAACAGAAAATAAGAGGTCCAGCAGGTAAAGAACAGAAGTTCCAGAAAACAAAGGGTGCAGAGGGAAGTAGAGCAATTAAACAGTTCAAGAGCCATTCCCAGAAGTTAAGGGCTTCTTCATTTTCACAAGCAAAGAACCTGCTGAGTGTCTGCCACAGTGAAATAATCAGGAATTTCCAGAATACCGGGACAAGGCAGTATAAATCTTTAGAATCTTGAGAGAGAGAGAGAGAGAGAGAGAGAGAGAGAGAGAGAGAGAGAGAGAATATGAATCAAAACCAGAATGACATTTGATTTTTCAACAAAGATATTAGAAGCTAGAAGGAAATGGGGAATGCCTTCAAAGTTAGAGAGGAAAATGGCTTCAAAGTGGAATTCTGTGCCCAACCAACTTTATTAATTAAAAGTGAGAAAATAACCAATACAAATTTTAGTTGTGTTAAAAATTTTACCTCCTATGCACCCTTTCTGAAAAGGCTACTAGAAGATGTACTTCACTCAAATAAAGGACTAAACCACTTTTTACATAAAATTATGTTACAAAAAACCATGACACTTGACAACTAAAACCTATAATAATTATTGAAGGAAATTTCCAGAATGATGGCGGGGAAATTTCCGGAATGATGGTGAAAGGAGATTATAGAAGGAAAGTAAAAGGAGATTCCAAAATGAAACTTTTGCAATAGGCTTAGAGGGCACCCTAGTTAGACTAGAGCAAGTCAGAAGATTCCAGAAGAAATGATACCAAAAGAAGAAAATCAATGGAATATCTGGTAACTTTGAATCAACAGAGAGAAGGTCAGAGAGCTGTAGGATAGACCATGGAAAATTAAGCAAGCAAACAAACAAGAAAACAACAAAATAGGCCATTGTAAACCATAAGGAAAAACACAGAACTGTACCCAAGAGACGAATTATTATATATGAATGACTCAGGACAAATGATCACGCAGTCATAATAAATTAAGCAGACAATTGTCTAGCCAGATTTATGATATTATTATGTGGGGGCAATGGAAGCTTGTGTAGTAGCGTTGAATGGGGCTGAAAGAGACCTAAATTCTCCTCTCCCATACTATGAAGTCAACGGAAAATGCTTGTGACTGAAAAATCTAATAGCTCTCATCTAAGCGTGTTATTCAGAGATTTTGAGCAAATATCAGGAACAGCCAGACTAGTGGGAAGTAGTTGCCTCAGAAGAGTGGGAATCGGTGCTGGTGGGACTGGAAGATGTCTGTTTTCCATAACAAGCCAACAAGAACTGGTTGCCTCTTGAAGCCCTGTGCATATAGAACTTTAATGAAAATAAAAAATAAGAAAGCATAATACAAATTATCTACTTAGATTTACTGCTGCAAGAAATGCTCCCTGCACTAGGGTTAGATGCCAAATTTGAGTGGACAGAGATATATTTTCTCTCATTACAAATAGAATCATTTTCAATGTGTGGACTGTCATCAAATTTCAGCTCCAGATTCTGAACCTACCCTTAGCAAAACCAACTTTTTTCCCTATAGATGTGATGAGCTGGAGCACAAGTAGAGAGGATTCAAATCAGAGAATAATTTCTTTCTACACTCTACAGGGAATCAGAGAGAGATATACACCTTGAATCATTCGTAATTCTGCAGGATTTTTAGTGAGGGCTCTGATCACAAACATGTGCCTCTTTCTACCTTATTTTCTGAGACCACTAATCACATCAGCAATTCTTTCTTTCTTTTTTTTTTCTTCACTATAGCAAACCTTGATGTGACAATTCCTGTAACCAAGGGGACTTAAAATGGTTATCTCACCAGGTGTGGTGGTGAACGCCTGTAATCCCAGTACATGAATGGCTGAAACAGGAGGACTGCAGGTTCAAGACCAGCCTCAGCAAGTAGCAAGACTCTCAGCAACCTAGTGAGACCCTCTTTCAAAATAAAAAATAAAAAGGGCTGGGGGTGTAGCTCAGAGGTGGAATGCCCCTGGGTTCAACACCCCCCCATTCCAAATGGTTATCTCATTCAATCCTCACAGCAACCTAGTAAGTTTGGCTTTACCCTCATTTGCCAGTAATCTGAGTTTGGCAAAGAGGAGAGGTTTGATGGAGATCATACCAGAAGTCTTGGGGGAGATTGGGATTTGAACCCAGGAGGCCCAGGCCTGAAGTCCCTGTACCCAAATGCTGCGCTGTAGACAGTTACCAGATGCCACTGCTGAGCGCCTCCGGGGGCTGCTTTTCTCCACTACTTGAAGCCATTAGACCAAGTATATTAGACATTACAGCCAAAGCAGGAAATAGAGGTGAAAGTCGAAAGATTAAAAAAAAGGAGCAGCCACAGCTGAATTTAAAAATAGCTGCTTTAAGGAGACTCAGGGCAGGAAGTCAGAGCAGAAAGGAGTTACCATGAGGACCACAGCTATAGATGTGGATGTATGTTAATGAGGGAAGAGAGTAAACAAATACTGAAACAGCTTGTCCATTTGCCTAGTCTTCAAAACCAAAATTCACATCATTGTCCAGTAATTGAATGCTTCACTTTTCCACAGACATGAATACACTGATCCTACGGGGTCTGTGGGGTTCTCTTTTCTTCTCCATGAAGGATATTTATTTATTTATGTATTTAATTTGTTGTACTGGGGATTGGACCCAGGGGCATTCTACCTCTGAGACACCCCCAGCCCTTTTTATTTTTTTTGTCTTGGAACAGGGTCTCACTAGGTTGCTGAGAAACTCGCTACTCTGTTGATGCTGGCCTTGAACCTGCGATCCTCCTGTCTCGGCCTCCCAAATCTTGGGATTACAGGTGTGCTCCACCATGCCTGGCTTCGAAGGATTTTTTTTTAATCTCTAGATGGAGACCAGTGGCCATCTGACTCAGACCCTGACCATGTTTCCTGATTTCCTGGCAGAGAGGGATGTTGGCATCCCTGGATGAAAAAGGAGGCCCTTTGCCTCTGTTGGTGGGTGCTCCCAGCCTGAGCAGGTCGATGAGAAGACAGCGCATCTCACCACCCCTGGCACTTGCAAAATGTCTGCAAAGATGGAAGACAAGCCATTGTGATGAAGAGACCAGAATAGGGGCCCTGGGAGAAAGGCGGCAGTGAGTGATTCTGCCCGCGACTCCACGGATCAACACTACGGCTGCTGCAGATTACAGAGGGCCGTCTGCCCGCAAGCGCCCCACCAATTCAGCCAGACTCTGTTTCCCCTAGAGCGCTAGGAATCCCTTCCAGCTGGAGCTTCATCTTGATCTTTCTTTTTCTATTTCCGGAGTACATTTCACACATTCTCCATTGAATATGCAGTTTCAGTTTCCTTCCTGTAATTTCATTTAGTTTCAGCGTGGCATCGTGCAGGAAAAAAAAAAAAAATCACACTTCCAAAACAGAGGGAAACACATTCTCCTCTCTTTCTGGAATTCTGGCTCCTTCTAGGAGAATAAAAGTGATTGTTTGTGAAAAAATTATCTGTTTTGTGTATATAGGTATGTATTGTAAATATATATATATATATACATATATATACAGCTATTTATATATGATAACTTACACATTATCTATGGAAATATAGTGTGTATGTGTATAATGCAATATAATATTTGGGGCAATTTTTCTTGTTGAATAATGGCATTCAACATTGCAGACACATTTTAAGAGGCATAAATACCCTCAATTTGTGAGTGGTGGCCTTTAACAAAAACACTGAAGCAGAGACAAAACACCATAATAGTTCATGACATGAAACTGCTAGTCTCAGAAAAAGGTTATTTCACACAAATTTCATGGAAAAAAAGATTTGAAAATTGTAACATGAGTTTCATTCCAACCTATTCAGCTGACACAATTTTTACAGCCAATTCACATCTAAGGAGATACAGCCATACAACCTGGAGCTAGGACAGGGCTCCCAGGTGTCCCCGAAAAGTCTAAAGATAACTGGCTCTGAAGTTGAAGCAGGTAAGGGCTTAACATGGGTTTCACCGCCATGGGGAAGTCTTGGCACTACCATCTGTCCATTATTCAAATAGGCTTTTAAAACACTTCTGTGAGCCGGGCGTGGTGGCGCACGCTTGTAATCCCAGTACTTTGGGAGGCGGAGACCGGAGGATCTGGGTCCGTGGCCAGCCTCAGCTCTCTCTCTCTCTCCCTGTCTCTCTCTCTCTCTCTCTCTCTCTCTCTCTCTACTAAGTGAGGCCCTCTGCAACTTCGTGAGACCCGGTTTCAAAATAAAGTATAAAAAATAGGGCCGGGGGTGTAGCGCGGAGATAGAACGCCCCTGCGTTCAATCCCTGGTACCACAAAAGAAATAAAAATAAAAAAATAAAACACTTCTGTGCTGGGAAGATGCAATGCAATCCAAATAGTTCTAGTTTTCTAATTCACTCTTGAAAATAGATAGTAATGACGAGGCCATGACAAAGACAAAGCCAGGCTTTTGCAAAACAGAATGAACTTCTGCTTATTAATCTTCACAAGTAGGAACATAACATGAATTCACATTTTATATTCTATCATTTTTTTTTCCTAAGAAAACTCATTTTGAGTTCTGGTTTTAGGTGAGGAAAACAAATGACAAGCAAACATGCTGTTACTGGTGATACATTTAAATAAAAAAGAGGCCGGATCAGGACAGTGTAGACATAGACTGATCTCTCGGACACTCTTCACTGAGCGCGCTGGACAGTGTCCTGGACGTGCCGCGGGGCTCAGAAGTGCCTTCTCGATCATCCATAGCATCCTGTGCAGTAGTTTCCATGTTAAATGTAAGTCACTGCCTGCGAGGTCTTCAAAATTTGGTACATTAGAGTATGTGCACACAAATCAGAACTCGGGGAGGGCTGGGGCTTTAGCCCAGTGGCAGAACACTTGCCTAGCCTGGGGAGGCCCTGGCTTCAATTCCTAGCACTGAGGGGGGCAAAATTAGAACTCACAGGGGTTGGCTCTGCTGTAGGGAAGGACGTGCTGACTTGGGGCCATGGCTGCTGCTAGCCCCTGGAACTCTCCACCCACTCTGGGAACCGGATGTAGTGATGTCTAAATTCCTGGCCAGGCACTATGTGCCAGCACCAAGAAGAGCACTGGGAAGTACTAGGTACCTGATACAAGTGTGTTGAATAAATGTAGTGTGTTTAGGGTAAATTCATTTAACCAGATGTGTTAGCTTGGGTTCATCCAGAAATAGACCCAGATTCGAATGCAAGTAGGCTATTCTAGAAGGCATTGTTGGGAGGGGCAGTGGGTGGGAAGTGAGGCAGGGATTGGAAGGAAGGGAATAAGAAATTGATAGGAGTGGGGAACTGGAGCCCAATCCCAGTGGGGACCCCTGGGAGACCATGTGGAATGTGTCTTTCCCCTTGTTTTAGCCAAGTGGAGAGGGAGCTGGGTATTTACCCGCCCGCTCCTCTCAGTCACTGGTTGAGGATTACATCACAGGGGTATTAATTTCCTGGAACTTTCTTACCCCAAAAGCAGAAAATATGGGCTTCCATGGACAGGAAGAGCCCTTAGGCAAAGAAATGAAGGTCTGGTATTTGGAAGTCAGGCAGTGGGAACTGAACTCATAAGGATATGGATTTCTGGTGAGCATGCGCAGTGTCTGCTCTAACCCAAAGCTTGGACTTACACAATAATCTAAGCATCAGAGTAAGCATTCACAGTAAACACACAGACACACACACACACACAGACACACACACACACACACACACACATACACACACACATACACACACAGAGTTTTGAAATCTTTAAAATGCAACCGATATAGTTTGGACCTTAAATGTCCCCCAAAGGCCCACATATTAAAGGCTTAGTCCCCAGTTTGGCACTCCTGGGAGGTGTTATATTTTGGATTTAGAATATCCCCAGACTTCAGGTGGTAGACAAGGCAGCCATGTTGGAGGCAGGACTTGGTTGCTAGGGAAGGATCCTTGGGGGTGCAACCAGGTTCAGCGTGTGTGTCCAGGGCTGCAGTATCTGCTCTCTGATCCCTTTGCTCTCTGCTCCTCACCATGATGCCCTGAGGACTTTCAGCCCCAGCTCCTGTTTGGAAGCCAGTCTAACATGAACAGAAATCTCCAGAACCGTGAGCAAGTGATACACAAAAAGTTCAACTTCCCTTTTGCCCTAAGAATATTTATCTAAAATCACTAAACTTCCACTTGTGCGCTTATCCAAAGAAAGGCAAAATAGTTACCTTAATTAATACTCCAAATCTAATGAGTAGGGTTGCCAGATGTAGCAAATAAAAATTCAGGACACCTAGCTGAATTTGAATTTCAGATAAGCAGCAATGGATATATTTTTAGTATATGTCCCATGAGATATCTGAGATATGCTTATATTAAACAAATTGCTTGGTGTTTACCTGCAATTCAAATTTAACTGGGCTTCCCATATATTATCTGGCAACCTGACTAGTAAACCAATCCCAAGTTAAGATGTCTCAGAAACTGCTAATGTTGCAAGGGTTTGTTGTCTCATGTAAAATGAGAAGAAATGAAAGGCATATGTAGTTAGTAAAAATAAAGATGCAAATTTTTCTCATCTGAGTTCACAGACTTTCTGATCTAGTCTTTGGAGACGAAAGCCCTGAGGTTCTACTCCTTCCCAGTTTCTGGCATTTGGTCACTTAATGGTCCCTCCACCAGAAAGAAGACAGGAGGTCATGTGGCTCTCCGTCCATGCTGGCTGTGCTGATAAGAACTCAGGTGGAGGTGGATGAAACAAATAGCAAAAATCCTGTTTGGGGCTCTCTGTACATTTCGTTTATGTATGCTGTCTGTTTCGTCCATTCTCATAGATAGAAACTTGGCTGTATTTATAGTTTTCCAGGAAGAATTAAAGTGGTTCACAACATTCATTCTCTTATCTCAGACCGATAAGTGCAGACCTGAAGTCGATCCTCATAAGACTGCAGGAGCAGTCTCCACGGCTTGGTGTGTGCCTCCTGCTATTTACCCAGTGTGCTCTGGGACACTGGGATCAGAGTCACCGGGAAGCGAGTTAGAAACGCAACTCTCGGGCCCCACTCTAGACTGGCTGCTGCAGAACCTGCATCTTGATAAGATGCCCAGGTGACGCACGTGCACATTATAGCGTTGGAAGTGCTGGCTTAGAGGACAGAGAATTTCTTAGCTGGACTCACACCTATGAATTGGAAAATATCAAGAGCACGAGACTGGTGAGGGGTCCCACAGCCTCACCCTGAGCAGTGGGGTCTGGACGTAAGGCAATGGGCATGCAAAACCACCTAGGACCTTTGAGCCAGAGAGCAACTGTGTGCGCGGTGGGCATACGAAACCACCTAGGACCTTTGAACCAGAGAGCAACTGTGTGTGCGGTGGGCATATGAAACCACCTAGGACCTTTGAGCCAGAGAGCAACTGTGTGTGCGGTGGGCATATGAAACCACCTAGGACCTTTGAGCCAGAGAGCAACTGTGTGTGCGGTGGGCATGCGAAACCACCTAGGACCTTTGAACCAGAGAGCAACTATGTGTGCGGTGGGCATACGAAACCACCTAGGATCTTTGAGCCAGAGAGCAACTGTGTGTGTGCATGTATGCAGATATGAATGAGAAACTCTGCTTGTGTGGTCGAGGTGGGGTGGTGGGCTTCTTACTTCATCTGTTTTGAGCAGCAACCCTGCTTAAGAAACCTGGGAAAGCATTCCTTCCTGCAGTGTGTAGAACCATCCACACTCCCTACAAGTCCCCTCCACAGAAGACACAGAATAAAGAAATGGGAGCAAGAGGGGTGCAGAATCTATTTTTTTTTTTTGCGGTACCGGGGATTGAACGCAGGGGCGTTCTACCTCCGCGCTACGCCCCCGGCCCTATTTTTTTTATGCTTTTTATTTTTGAAACCGGGTCTCACGAAGTTGTGGAGGGCCTCACTAGGTAGAGAGGTGGGGGGGGGAGAGAGGAGAGAGAGATAGATAGATCGCGCATGCGCGTGCATGCGGGCTGAGGTTGGCCGCGAACCTGGATCCTCCCGTCTCCGCCTCCCAAAGTACTGGGATTACAAGTGTGCGCCACCACGCCCGGCTCAGAATCTATTTTAAAAGGTACACCCTTCAGCTCGGCAGCCAGCTACATGTTAGGGCGTAAATATTTCCTCCTTTTATCACTTACAGAATCTAAAAGGACAATCCCAGGCTCCAGGGATCATTTCAGTGTCCATCTTCAAAGGACTTGATCTCACAACGCTGTGGAGCTTCTCTGCATTTGAGGTGTGGACAGTAAGTTAAAACATATCATGCGAGCTCAGAAATTCACAGCTGAGACCATGTACAATATTTGAGTCTAAGGATCTGGAAGCAAGGCCCTCCTTCAAATTACATACATTATTACATTAGCATTTTGTGTCTCTAACATTATAGACTGCAGAAGCTGACGCTTTCTTTCCATGGTATTAGAAAAGCAGTAACAGAATCATGGGGGACACACGCTCCATTTCCCTCTAGCTGCTCTGAAAATTAAAATGGCAAAAACAAAGGGAATGGAAAAAAATAGGATATCCAGCTAGTTTTCAGTCCATAGGTTCAGATACGGATTTAGAAGTTTCTGTTTCATACCTCGAAAATCCAACAGTCTCTAGTTTCTTCAACTACCAAAGAACTAGAAGTGTTGATTGTGTACTTTTCTAATGAAGATTTCTATCTACTGTTTGACAAATAATGGGACTGTTGCAATATCAGGAGCTAATCTGACATAAAATGGATTATGTGTTCAAAGAGAAAATGTGGGTTGACCATACCCCCAACCCAAACCCTTCTGAGCATTTGGCAGGAGTCCCAGCTTGGAAGGAAGCATTTCCCCCTCTCAGGTTAGGATGTGGGCCATGCTTGTCTCCTAGGGGGGTATAGTGATATTTTTATTCTAGAAATATTGACTGCTATGTCTTTGTGGCTCATCTGGCCCCAGTCGATTTTCAGACAGATCTATTTTAAGTAATTTCTATGACTCAGGGTGAGGGAGCAGGTGACACTCATGAATACTGAACATAATGTTTTCTAATGTATTCATGGAAGACATTTTCCCCCTATAGAAGAAATGGAGAATTAAAACACAGCAATACATCAGTAACACATCTGGGCTTGATCTGTATTAAACAATAAAGCAGAGAGCTGAGGGAACTGGGTGACTGAAGCCACCAATAAATCAACTGGCCAACAAAAGAAACCCTCCTCCAAGCCCCAGAGAGCTGAATACTTTTTAGTCAAAAACACAGGCAGGGGGTGGGGTGGGGTGGTGGTGATGTTATCTAAGCATTGATGTTAATTTTTCAGTTTGCAAATGTATAAGCAGAGAGTAGTTAGAGCCTTAGCAGTTCACAGGATCAGAAATGTCATCAAAGGCCGGGCGTGGTGGCTCACGCTTGTAATCCCAGTACTTGGGAGGCTGAGACAGGAGGATCGCAGGTTCATGACAGCCTCAGCTACTTAGTGAGGCCCTTAGCAACTTAGTGAGACCCTGTTTCAAAATAAAAAAATCGGGCTGGGGGTGTAGCTTAGATGTAGAAGCCCCTGGGTTCAATCCCCAGTGCTGGAAAAAAAAAATAAAAAGGGCTGGGGGTGCAGCTTAGGGGTAGAATGCCCCTGGGTTCAATCCCCAGTACCACAAAAAAAAAAAAAAAAGGAAATGTCACCAAATTGCAGGATGGAAAGTACAGCACTGGGAATATGTGCTCAGATTGTGCAAAGGAAGTGGAGACCAGAAGGAATGGGCTCTGGGGGGCATTCTCCTCTCTGCTCTCATCCTCCCCACTTTTCAGAGGTTCTACCCACCCTTAGCCCTTAGCGTGGTGTAAGACCAGGGGCACACGTGCTGTGTGTTTCCGTTTCACTTCAGTTTCCCACCTGGAGTGATAATGCTCACCCACACCAGATCCCCAGTGTTTCCGTCAGCATTCTCACCACCGTGACCCCAAACACCTGACGACCACAACTTAGAGGAAGGAAGAATTGCGCACTGTTCCGGAGGTTTCAGTCCTTGTTAGGGTGAGTCATGTCTGCAGAGCTTAGGGCATGGCAGAGGGAAGCAGAGAGAGGGTGCAAGGGCAGGGGACGAGGGACACACACACACAAGCAGAGCCCCCAAGGCCACATGCCCATTGCGCCTTACCTGCCTAGAATACCACCCAATAAATCCATTATCCGTCAGTGCACTTATCCACTGATGAGACTAGAACTCTCATGATTCAATGATATCACTTCTGAACATTTTTGCATACACACATGGGCTCTTCCAGGGGACATTTTATATCCAAACCACAACACTCAGCAATGTGTAAGAATCTATGCAAAAAAGTCTCTGAAGATCCTCAGATCTTGGAATGAAAGGAATAGTGTGCAATGCGTTAGGAACAGTGAGCACAGAGTGGCTTTAACTGGAGCATCCTATCTCATTCCAGGGGGAAAAGACCTCTCTGAATGATTTGGGGCCTTCAGGGACCCTGGATTAGACTGTTCACCAGGATGTCATGGCCCGAGGTGACGCACCTCCCTATAATAGCCAATATTTAAAAATTGATTCTTCTCTGACACACTGTTGGTGGGACCGCAAACTAGTCCAGCCACTGTGGAGATCAGTGTGGCGGTTTCTCAGAAGATTGGGAATGGAACCGCCACATGACCCAGCGGTAGCGCTCCTGGGGATCTTTCCAAAGGAATTGAAATCAGAACATTATAGCGATACTTGCATATCCATGTTCATAGCAGCACAATTCACAATAGCCAAATTAAGGAACCAGCCTAGGTGTCCATCAACAGATGAATGGATCACAAAACTATGGTATATACACACGATGAAATTTTACTCAGCCACAAAGAAGAACAAAATAATGTAATTTCAGGAAAGTGGATGGAACTCGAGAATATTATGCTATGCCAGATTAGCCAGTCTCAAAAAAACAGATAGTTATATGTTTTCTCTCATATGTGGAAGCTAGAGAGAAATTTGGAAATAAGGGTAATACCAGGTAGAAGAGCAGAGACTCCAATGGAGTGATGGAGGGGGTTAGGGGAAGAAGGAGGGGGGATAGAGACGTAAAGAGTGTAACAGTTGAAGTAATGCCATGTAGGTATACAAAATGACCAGTTCCAATCTCAAAGACATGTCCAGGGAGTGGAGAGAAGAGGGCAGGCCCAGAGGGAAGTTCTCCAAGAGTTGTGTGCACGGATATTTCTGTCACTCCATACTCCAATATGATGTATAATTAAAGGCACCAATAAAAGTATAAAAAAATGTCGTTCTTATCTGTCAAAGACTGTGCCAAGCACTTTAAGTACCTTTCTTCTTGCAATCTTTTGGTATGCCTAGTTGACACACAGGTAAACTAGGGTTTGATGAGGTTCATGGTATGAAAGTGACGGAGCCACATTTTGAACCGTGCCTGTGTAACTGCAGAGCCTGCACGGGTGCCCCTTGCCTGTGATTACCCACCTTACCGGATCATAAGAATCACCTAGGTCTGTCGGATTAATACAGATTGCAGGGTCCACTGTGGCCTGAGGACTCAGATCTGCTCAGCAAGGCCCTGGTGCTCCACCTCCAGTGGGTCTCAGAAGTGACAAGGTTTCAACTGTGCCTTTGTCACAAGACTGGCGAAGTCTAATCATCATCTGGAGCTTTTAAATGGGACAGGAACATTGGCAAGAACACTTAAATATATTTCCCTTCAAATAGAGCAAACACTTGCAATACGGAGTGTTCAAATCACATCTCCTTTGGGTGCCTTTGGTTGCATTCGCCATGCACAAACCACCTCCAATCTTGGGAGACAGAAGCATCCTAAATTGAGTCTTCCTAAATTTCTTCCTCTTCCTATCTGGTTTTAAATGAAAAGCCCATTGGAATGTTTAGGTTTTGTAGAGCATAAACTTTGAAACACACTTTTATTTAAAAAACAATACGAAGCCGGGTGTGGTGGCACATGCTTATAATCCCAGTACTTGGGAGTCTGAGATCGGAGAATCGCATCGCGGCCAGCCTCGGTTACTTAGTGAGAACCTCTGCAACTTAGTGAGACCCTGTTTCAAAAATAAAGAATAAAAAATAGGGCTGGGGGTATAGCTCGGAGATAGAATGCCCCTGGGTTCAATCCCCAAGACCGCAAAAAAAAAAAAAGAAAACCCAATACGAATGATTATGGTTAAAAGAATCAAGCTGAGTATAAAATGAGAGCAAACTATCTTGCCCCACCCCAGTCCTGCTCACTAGAGGTAACCCATTCTCAACATCTCTGTTTTACAAAACTTTCCCCCAATAATCTGCTCCCACCTCTGTATGTCGGTTTCTATCGACTCCTTGGTAGGAGAGAAGAAACGCCACACTGGTGACCATGTGACTAAGACATGAATGCAGACGGGGGAAGGACAAGGAGCCACGGCCAGAGTCCCCGGTGCAAAGCATATCTCCTAGCCGGGCGTGGTGGCACACGCTTGTAATCCCAGCACTTTGGGAGGCGGAGACAGGAGGATCCGGGTTTGCGGCCAGCCTCAGCTCTCTCTCTCTCTCTCTCTCTCTCTCTCTCTCTCTCTCTACTTAGTGAGGCCCTCCGCAACTTCGTGACACCCAGTTTCAAAATAAAGTATAAAAAAAAGGGCCGGGGGTGTAGCGTGGAGGTAGAACGCCCCTGGGTTCAATCCCCGGTACCGCAAAAAAAAAAAAAAAGCACATCTCCCTGCAAGAGTCACTAGGTGTATGGCCTTGGGAAAGCTAGTATTTCATGTCTTGGTGCCTCAGTTTCCTCATCTGAAAACAGGGTTACTAATGGCATCCCCCAAGGGTTGTTCTGAGGATCAAATGCATTGATGTATGTGATAGGTTTAGAACACTTCCCAGCCCATAACAAAGTCTACATAACAAGTCATAGCTATTGTCATCGCTTCTCTTCTCCCTCTCCTTCCATTTTTTGTATATATGCATAATGATTTTATTTATTTATTTTTAGAATTTTATTGGTACAATATCGTAGTGAGATTCAAAGTGATATATTTATATATGCACACCGCATCTCTTGGTGAAACTATGGTATATCCACACAACGGAAGTTTACTCATCCATAAAGAAGAGAATTATATCATTTGCAGGAAAATGGATGGAACTAGAGAATATTATGCTAAGCAAAATTAGCCAGTCTCAGAAAGTGAAGGGTTATATGTTTTCCCTCATATGTGGAAGCTAGAGAGAAATCGGGAAACAAAAGAGACTTCGGATAAACGAGGGGAGATACCAGTAGAATAGTGGAAGGGGGTTTGGGGAGGGAGATGGGGAGGAGAAGAGGAGAATTAATGAAGGAAACAATTTAAATAATGCCATATTCATATATGAAGTTATCAATACCAATCTTACTATTATGTATGGGGAGGAGGAGGGGGCGGGGTGAATTCTGGAGGGAACACATCAAGTGCTGCACACATGCATGTTTCTAACACACCGAACCTCATTCTGATGCAGAATTACAATGCACCAATAAAAAAAGACTAAAAAAATAAAGAGCTTGTAGATTGAGGTAAATGTCCCTTCTGAGAACCAACCGTATAGTACTTCAGAGAGAGAGAGAGAGAGACTCTGCTAAAAAATGGGCACATTCCACAGCCACCAGTGAATTAGAGACGACACATCAACACATGTACGAAGAACCAAATGTCTTTTTTGAATCATACACTCTGTGAAAATTATTTTCTTCGACTGATTAGCTTTCAAGTAGAATTTTGAAGTATAATTTATTAGCAATAAAGTACAGCCACATAGAAATGTATACAGCTTACTGAGTTGTGAGCAATTCTCTATGCCCATGTAGCCACCACCCCAGTCATGACAGAGAACATTTCTGACATCCAGAAGAGAGTCCCCCATCCACTTTCCGGCCAATCACTACATCTGTCCCCACCTGCCCACTGGCCTGACTTCTGTCACCATAGTCCTGTTCTAGGACTACTTCGTACGCATGCGCATGCCTAGAGTGTGCATACTTTGGCATCTGTCTTCCACTCAGTGTATTATGCGCTTCGTCTATGCAGTCGTGTGCATCCTTCATTTGTTCCTTTTTGTTGTTGAACAGTGTCCCATCGACTCAAGCACGTACTGTTGATGGATATTTGAGATTTTAGTGGTTTTCACATACTCTGATTGAAGCTGCTACGGACATTCTGGTTCAAGTCTTCTGATGGACCCGTTTGGGTGCTTTGTAGGTCTATGTATTTTAAAGCTATTTATTTCCTCCTTAAAGGAACTTGATTTTCCCTGGTAGAATTTCTGGTGCCAGTTGGGCAACCGAAATCCATAAATGAGACTCTCTCTGTTATTCTCTGAACGATGAAACTCTGGCTCCCAGGAGTGAGAGGGAACAAGCTAACCATATCAAAAGCAGTCTGTGAAAATCAAAGCCAGGATGCTGAACTGAAAAAGGTGACTCAGGACTAGTGTGATGATAAGCATTTCAAAGCGAGAGGCAGCCTCCCTTTAAACAGCAGATAAATATGACCACGGAGCAAAAAATCGACGATGCTTCCCGTTTGCCTAGCAATGTCTCAGCACTTAGGAATGGTCATGCCTACAAACATAAGCACTGAGCAGGGAACTGGGAAGGAAGTGGCAGGCACAGGAAGCTCCCCCCCCCCTTGTAAACATGTGAACTATTTTATAGCCGATATAAAAAGGGGTGGGAGGGTGTGTTGGACAACCTCCTTTAAAAACAATAGCAGCAGCAGTATTTTACTGAAAATTTATGAATGTCAGGCACCATCCTAAGGACCTTTCTCTGCATGCTTCAATGAATTTAATTCTCATGCAACTCTTTCCTTCCTTCCTTTCTTTCTTTCTTTCTTTCTTTCTTTCTTTCTTTCTTTCTTTTTTCTTTCTTCTTGTTGTGGATTAAACCCAGGGACATTCTACCTCTGAGCAAAAATTTTGAAGCAGGGTCTGACCAAGTTGCTAAGGATCTCACTAAGTTGCTGAGGCTGACCTCGAACCTGTGATCCTCCTGTCTCAGCCTCCCAAGTACTGGGATGACAGGTGTGCACCTCTTTAAGATGGGTGCTTGTTCTTGGCTGAGTGGTGTCCCCCACAAACTCCTAAGTTTGTAGTCTGGGTCTTGAAAAAGGGAATTAAGTTAAACTGAGGCCATTAGGGTGGGCCCAAATCCTACATGACTGGTGTCTTTGTAAGAAAAGAAGATTGGGACGCAGAGACGTACAGAGGGAAGACAGGTGGAGACACAAGGGGAGGATGGCCGTCTACAAGCCCCAGAGAAGGGCCTGAGAAGGAACAAGCCTCCTGACAGCTGGGCCTCACACTCCGGCCTTCAGAGCTGGGAGAAGGAACATTTCTGTCACTTAAGTCACCCCATCTGTGGTACTATGTCCTGACTGATGTGGTGCTACATAATGCAATGACCATTTTACAGGTGTGGACAACCGAGGGTCGTGGTAACTTGAAGACTTGTATGTCCAGGAATGGAGGCAGGAATGACTTCAAGCCCAGGCTTGGATGCATTACATAGAAAACCCCCTTTCCCCCTCAAGTAATATAAATAAAATGGAAGGTGAGTTCTTGTCATGTAGGAGCTTACAACTCACTGTGAAGCTAAACGTCCGCAGGGAGGTGCAGTCTACATGGCCAGCTGTTGAATCCGCACTGGACTCTGTGCCCGCAAAGCAGTAACTTGCCACTTCCTCCACACCGCCATTCCCAGGACCACCATTCTACGTCCTGCCTCGGAATTGACTATTCTAGGTGTGAGTGCATAGGCATAAGTGTACAAGTGCACAGGTATAAGTGTACATGTGGTATAGGTATCAGTGTACAAGTGGTATAGGTATAAATGCATAAGTATATAGGTATAAGTATACAAGTGGTACAGGTATAAGTGTACAGGTGGTATAGGCATCAGTGTACAAGTGGTATAGGTATCAGTGTACAAGTAAATAGGTATAAGTGTAGAGGTGGTGTAGGTATAAGTGCATAAGTGTATAGGTTGAAGTGTACAAGTGGTAAAGGAACCCTTGTCTAAGTGTATAGTTATGAGTATATAAGTAGTAAAGGTATAAGCGGCCTCATCTAGTATTTGTCCTGTGTGTGGCTTACTTCATTCAGCATAATGTCTTTAAGATGTGTCCATGTTCAAAGCCCGTGCTTTTAACCTTTCTCCATTTCCTCTGACCCCCAGGGAAGCTCAGCATGGCTCAGGGTGGTGGCTGGGTGCATCATCTGAGCACCTACAGTCCATATTTGTGGGCTCCCGGGACTCATTCTTGGTCCTAAAGGACACTGTAATGCTGCTGTCACATGGGCTGCAAGTACCAGTACAGTGTTCTTCAGGACTGAGAATGACTCCCAAGGTTCTCCAAATTTGGGCTGTGGGTGCTGAGATGATACACCCCGCTGTGACCTGATCCACGCTAAAACTTCCCTGAAGGTCAGCAGGAAATGACACACAGGTTAGAAGCACGTGCAATTCACAACGGCCAAATCATGGAACCGACCTAGGTGTCCATCAGCAGATGAATGGGTAAAGGAAATGTGCTCTAACCGCACAATCAAGTTTTGTGCAGCCACGAGAAGAACAAAATTAAGTCATTTTTAGGAAAATGGACGGAACTTGAGAACATTATGCAGAGTGAGATAATCAGCCTCAGAAAGCCAAGGACCATATGTTTTCTCTCATATGTGGAAGCTAGAGAGAAAATGGGAAAGAAAAGAGACTTCAGATAAGAAAAGAGAGACCAAGAGAACAGGGAAGGGGATAGGTGCGGGGGAAGGGAAACAGGAGGCTTGATGAAGGAATAGATCAAATTATGTCATGTTTATACACGAAGCTCTGACTCCCAATCTCATTAACATGTCCGGGGAGGGAAGAGGGAGCAGAGGGGAGCTGGAGAGAAACGCACCAAGTGCTGTGTGCGTGCACGAATGGATCACTTTGAACCTCACTAGGTTGAATAATTACAATGCACCAATAAAATTTAAAAAATACTGTAATGCTAAATTCTGAGACAAAAGGCTTCCAACAGTCCCTGGGTTGCTCATCGAGAAGCTAACTAATTTCAACAGAAGGAAAGATAATTGCAAACTTCTTTAGGCTCCTAATTTTAACATACTCTCGCTCAACACAAACCCTACTAACACCAAATCACATAGAATGATGTTTCCAAACATTTATTTCCTTTGCTTTTTCTAATTACTAAAAATGTGAGGGAGAAGAGGTATTAGTACTCCACAAAAAACTGACATATTTCGACTTTATTTTAAATATGCCTTGAACCTGTGATCCTCCTGCCTCAGTCTCCCAAGACCCTGTTTCCAAATAAAAATAAAAGAGGGCTGGGGGCGTAGCTCGGAGGTAGAATGCCCCTGGGTTCAATCCCCAGTGCCATGAAAATGAATGAATGAATGAATGAATGAATGAATGAATAAATATTCCATGATAGTCCTTAGGTAATATAATATTTTGACTCTCCACTCACGATACTTTTACAGTAAACTAATTGATGTGCACATTCCACACACACACTGACATGGTCAAAGCGATCATGTTCTATGTAACAAAGGTGGCTGTTAGTGCAATTGGTTTTATCCCTATGCAGCTAGCAAGTTCCATCCACACATGGAGCTCCTCAAGGAGGAATTCCATGAGGCCATTTTCAGAGCAGCATCAGTGGAGACCCGTCCTGCGTGTGGCTCTGTTTGTGGGGCATGTTTTTTCCCGAGGAGACTTGGAAACCTACAAGGAATCATAGCAGAAATACTATATGTTAGAGGAAATTCCCCAGCACGTTACATTTGTTGCCTTCTGCTCCTCCATCTCTGTCCTGTCTTCCTCTGGAAGTCCAGTTGGATTCCACACTGGAGCTCCTGGTCGGTCTTCCCAATTCCTTAATTTTCCATCATATTTCCCATCATTGATTTTGCTCTGAAAATGTAGCATCTTCTCTGAATTTGACTCGCTGTACCTAGGGCTGTGGCCCAATGTGACACTTCCAAAATCCTTTTGGTTTAGTGGAGTTTGGCTTATGCCAGAGCTATGACAGTGAAATTAAACAAGAAAATGAAGTTTTAGATGGTGAGTTAAATGAAAGAGAGCAGCCCTCAGCCAGGGAATACTTGGGGAGTGTTATATTTTGCGTTGTCTGGGATTCCCACTGTAGGACTAGAATTTGGAGCCTTTTCTTTCTCAAGTGGTCTTCTTGACCTTAACTTGTCCTTTATTTTCACCGTCAGAACCTCTTTCCAAACAAAGCCAGAATTACCTGGCCCGAGAAAGTGACAGAGGACCTGAGAATTCTGGGATCGACTCCGCACATTCTCATCTAGGTCGTTCAAATCAAACATGGAGGGACATCATGAATATTTGCTTGGCTTCTTGTTGAAACACTTACTGCTATTAATATTATTAATAAACAGACCGTCAAAGTCACAAGCTGTCTTAATCTTATCTTCTAATCTTGTAAAATTCTTTGGCTTCTTACTGCCTCCCTCACCCCGAGCTAATTTTACTACGTGAATAGAACCTCTGGAGAGTATAAACTGAAGTGTTTTTCCACAGGCTTCTCTTGTACTACGAGCCTATGAAATTATTTCTCTCTAGTCATCAATAATTTACATTTAGTTTTCATGCTTATGTTTTTTAAACTGTATACCAGCATTCAATGATTGTACACCAACACTAGAAGGACAGGACCCTATCCTTGTCTACACATCTGCCTTTCCCAGAGACCTTCATATTTTTGTAGACTTTCCTGTTGCTATTTAGCATCTTTTTGTTTCAACTTGAAGGATTCCCTTTGGCACTTCTCGTAGGGCAGGTGTAATGGTGATGAACTTTCTCAGCTTTGCTTATCTGGAAAAATCTTCATTTCTTCATTTTTGCAGAACAGCATTGCTGCATAGTATTCTGGGTTGGCATTTTTCTTTCAGCACTTTGTGTATCTCATCTCACTTCCTTTAGGACTGAAAGAGTTTTGCTGAGAAATCCATTAATAATCTTATGGATGCTCCATTGTATGTGACAAGTGACATTTTTTTTTTGCTGTATTCAGGATGCTTTTCTTTGACTTTTGACAGTTTGATTATAATGTGTCTTGGTATAGGTCTTTTTGGGTTAATCATGTTTGAATTCTTTGAGCTTCTCAAATTTGTATGCCCATTTCCTTCCTCAAATTTGGGATGTTTTGGGCCAGAATTTCTTCAAATAGGTTCTGTGCCCTTTCTCTCTGTCTTGTCCTTCTATAAAGCCCATAATGGATATAGGTGCTCTATGTCTCCTAGGCTCTTTTTTTTTTTGTGGTACCGGGGATTGAACCCAGGGGCGTTCTACCTCCGCACTACACCCCCGGCCCTATTTTTTATACTTTATTTTGAAACCGGGTCTCACGAAGTTGCGGAGGGCCTCACTAAGGAGAGAGAGAGAGAGAGAGAGAGAGAGAGAGAGAGAGAGAATAAGAGAGCTGAGGCTGGCTGCGAACCCGGATCCTCCGGTCTCCACCTCCCAAAGTACTGGGATTACAAGCGTGAGCCACCACGCCCGGCCTATACGGACTATCTTAACACAGGAAAACTTTCACCAATCAGCTCACTAGAGATTCTGCAGGCCTTCCCAACTATGTGTGGAGCTGCATCTTCTCAGAGTTCTCTGTGGGTGTACCTCCCAGGGAAGGACTTTTGCCTCTTTCTACCCGGGAGCGCCCTCTGGTGTATGTCTGTAATACCATACTCTCCAGTGTTTGGGCAAATCAAGGGGTCACCTTTATTCTGATGGCCCCCAGGCATCCAAAGTGTGCTGCTGTCTTTTCCCTTCAGTGCTCAGAGTCAGGCCAGATAGGAACCAGTCCCTTGGAAAACACTCCTGAAAGCCAGACATGGGTGTGTTCAACTCCTCTCTCCCTCCTGAGGGAGAAGCCATTACAGTTTCCTCCCCGTGGCAGTGCACTGTTGGGGCAGTGGGATGGAACATGATCTTCAAGTGCATGGGCTTTCTTACCTCCTCCAGTGTGCCTCTTCCTGGCCTTGAGCTCACCTGGCTGCTATTTCCTGGCAAGTGATTCCTGAGGTTCTCACGAAGGCAGTCTGGTCCATATACTGTTGTTAGGCCGGTGTCTTGCGGGGGGCAGAGGACCTGGGCTTCCCACCCTCCATCTTGCTGTGTTGCCTGATGCTCTCTCCACTCAGCAGTGGTGTGAGCATTTCCACTTTGGCAGGTTGAGAGTACTTCCTTTAATTGGCAGCTGGTTAAAATTTTCTTTTGAGTTACTTCAAATTAGCCTCTACCTGTGCTAATAAATCCTTATGAGATCCTTGTCACTCATCATAAACCAGTATTTATACTTGTTCAACAGATGTGACAGCAAAATATTTTCACAAATCACTCTAACATTCAACCAGGGAAGACCTTATGATGTTCCTTTCTCCACTAACTAATGTAGTGAAACGATTAAAATAATTGGCCAGGCGGGACTTATTCTTTCCTTCTTACAGCTTATTTGTTGCTCACCCATTTTATCATAACTCCCCTGCCTCCAAGAATATTTACTACTTTTCATCCTGTGCCTTTTTCTACATCCTTCACCCATCTGCCAAGTAAACCCAAGAGTCAGGATGCCTTTATGTGTAAGCAGCCTTGGGGTTCTTACAGACAGAATGGTCAAGAACTGTGTTAGGATAATGAATACTGAATCTAATGAAAGGACTTTTCTCTTTCTCACAAAACCCAAAATGTTGCATGTTGATATTATAATGATAGTGGGAAAATCCAGAAGATGGTCAAGAATTGAGTTAGGCTAGTGAATGCTGAAACTAGTTAAAGGACTTCTCACAAAACTCCAAATCTTGCATGATGATACGATAATGGTAATGGGAGAATCCAGAAAATAGAGAAGTTAGATATAGTGGAAAAATAGTATTTATGCATGTTAAAAATGGGGAAGTTGGTAACTGGGAAGAATGGCTTCTATGTAATTTGCCAGGTCTTAGAACATAGATGTCTGCATCCTGGCAGTAGGCACATCCTTCAGTAGAATGGACCCCCATTCTCCCATGTGGTAAGCTGTCCTAAGTGCCCGTGGCTCTCAGATGGCTCTCTGGCATGGCTCACTCCTGTGCTGCAGATGACAAGGAAGTCTGATATTCTCTAACGTGCTTAACCCCTGGCTGACCTGTGGCTCTCCAGTAGGTTAGGCATTTCCTACCAGTTTGCATAACCATGTAGGAAGAGTCTTCAATTAGAAGTGGATGGGATCTGGGGTCTTGTCCAGTATCCCTTCCCAGACTTCCTACGGGATATTTTTGCAATATTCAGCTGGGTCAACATGATAGTGCAGATTCACATTGAAAGGGAGGAAGGATGATCAAGCAGGCCTGTTGCTAGTAATTGAAATACTGCAAGCCTTCTCAGCAGAACTGGAGGACTGAGGCTACAAAAACGAATTATTCTTCCTACTATTCATTTTCATTCCTGGTGCTTGATGGAAAAGAATGCTCATGGGATGGAGTGAGACCACCAGAGTAATTTTATATAAAATGTTCGGGTCATGGTATAAACAGAGTGCTGACATTACAGGAAGCAGATTGATGAGGAAGCACTAATTACCTAAGCTTAACATCTGCTATGCTTCCCCAAGACATCCTACTTTGAACCCCAAATGACAGGACTTAGAAATGATCACTTACTCTTGAAATAAGTTGAGCAGTTACTCTAAAGATGGATATGATTCTATTCAATTCAACATCCGTGTTTTTTTGAGTCATATACTATGAATGAAGTACGAAAATAGATGTTTTTGAGAAAACTGTGTCACATCTTTTCCATCAGGAAAACTGACAGGAAGACTTGTTGTTCTCCTTCACGCTTGTCCTGGAACTCAGGCAAGGCGCCTCCCCGTTCCGAGCCTTGGCTTTCTCAGAGGAAGCCTGGACGTAACAATCCATCTCCCTCGGTGTTGCGGGCCTTGTTAGTCATCCACTTTGAGGTCACCCAAGTGGAGATTTTTGCACGCAGACAAATCTCCAAGGACCAAATGAGACCGATAAACAAAGATCCCGACAATTTCCTTGTTTACCCGTTCCTTCCCTGATTCATCTGTGACTACCTTGATGTTTTTCCCTGACTCACCCCATGACTGCTTTGCTGTCTCCTGTGATTAATAATTTCTTACAATGTTTTGGTTATAACTCTCAATAAGAGCAGGACACTGGGGAAAGGATAGCAGGAGAGAGAGAGAGAGATCTCTCTCCTCCCCGGCCTTCTCAGATCTTGCCATGTTGACTCTGTTGTCATTCACGTGACAGTGACAGACTTCTAATCAGTCAGTCAACCTGTACACCATCGGCTACACCTCGGGACGGCCATGAATCTGAACAAGATAACGTCAAGTCTTTCTGTGGAGCCTAGCATGCACTTTTCTTTCCCTCTGAATTTTGATGGATTTTAATTGGACTTAGTGATTAGAATCAGTTGAAAAATTAATGTCTCACAAATCTAAATAATATTAAAATATGATAATTGTTATTAAGACCAATTCACAGACACCCTGCAAAGCTATGATCAGGTGTACTAAACTGAAGGGAAAGGAGCAAACAAGCCCTATAGGCAAGTAGAAAGAAAAATAGAATTCAGTGAAGGTGGAGAAAAGGATAGTCAACAAGAAATATGAAGCAGATGAATAGATTAAATATGCTTGAGCCGGGTGTGGTGGTGCATGCCTGTAATCCCAGTACTTGGGAGGCTGAGACAGGAGGATCTCGGATTTGAGGCCATCCTCACCAACTCATTGATACCCTCAGCAGCTTAGTAAGACCCTATTTCAAAAATAAATAAATAAATAAGTAGGATGAGGGCTGTAGCTTAGAAGTTGAACGCCCCTGGTTCCAATCCCTGGTACCATAAATAGATAAATATGCTTGAAGTAAAAGAGTTGCATTAAAACTCTCAGTGGGATGGAATGGAAAACTGGAACTGCATGGAAAAGATATATTTTAAGGAATTCCTACTTGTATGCATTGGTGGCCAACTGTTCCTGAGAAATGACACAATAGATGTTTGTCTTTTGTCTCTTTGATCCCCATAAAGAATGAAACCAGAGGAACTTGGGCTTGGTGCCAGTGTCGCAGCTGTTACTGACAGCTGTCATCAGCAGCTGCGACTCCATCCCTTAGAAAAGAACTGGCAGGTGGTACCAGCCAGGATGCACATGCGTGGGGCTTTCTTAGTACATTCAGCGTTGCCCACTGAATTGCTGGGTGATACCTGCCGTCATAATATGGAATGTCAGCACACTTTTAATATTGTCTCATGAAGTAAGATGGGACATGCAACGATGTCCCACTACACAGGGAGTCACCAACAAAGACTCCTTCTCTGAATGCTACCTGGAACTTATATTTTTCACTCCTCGGGTCGCCTCTATGTAGTAAATTCTGGATGGGGACCGAGCTTTATAATGTTATTTCCAACAGTAGAATATGTATCTTGGGTTCATCTAGTAGATTGAAAAAATAACCCAGATTACTTGAAGTCTGTCCCATCCAGAGGTGGGTTATAGTCCCTCCTCTCTCAGATGTGGCGGGTGCTGGGTCAAAGCCTTGGTCTCAAGAGGCCTTGAGTGTCCACTCTCCTGCTGGGAATTTTTCTACCACCACGTGAAGAAGCCTGGGCTAGCCTGCTGGAGAGAGTGAGGCAGGATCTTACTTCTTGAGACATTTAAGTAAAACCTAGCCAGGAGCATCCCAGACCAAAAGGACCATCCCATTGAGAGTAACTCAGATTGCTGATCCATAAAATTATGAACTATATAAGGTGGTTGTTTTAAGTCATGAAATCTTGGGATAGTTTGTTTGATAGAAATAGATAAATGTTACTATCCAGAGCTCATTCACTGTGTCAGAACTCCATGAATATGAAATATATGATAGTTGACCTGCTTCTCACTATCTTTTCTCAAGATCTGGATAAGCAGTTTAATGCAATATGTCAGGCTGAATTGTTGGATGCTAGTCTTCATTCAACTTTGGACTCACATCATGTTCCAGGTAACTTTGTAATTCTTGTTATACAATACAGAATGCAGCTGGGCATGGTGCTGCATGACTATAATCCTAGCACTTGGGAGGCTGAGACAGGAGGATCGCAAGTTCAAGACTAGCCTCAGCAGTTTAGCGAGACTCTCAGCAGCTCAGCGAGACCCTTGTCAACTTATCAAGACCCTGTTTCAAAATATAAAAATAAAAAAGGTCTGGGGGTGTAGCTCAGTGGCAGACCACCCCTGGATTCAATCCTTGGTATCACAAAAGAAAAAAAAATACAAAATGCACATTCTAGTGCCTTAATTTTGAGCATGGTTATATGAATTATTTTGGACCATGGGATGAGAACAGAGGTGGTGGCTCGATAGCGAAGCATTACAGAACTTGGCATATTTCACTTGTCCTCTTGTATTTCTGCCACCGTCATGAGAACATGTTCCCCTGAATAGCTGCTGCCACTTCCTTATGGTCTCAGAATGAAAAGTATATGAGAAATAAATGCTTACCATTGTGTGTAATTGAGATTTAGGGGATGTTTGTTACACAGCAGTAGCTGATGCATACATACCACTTTATTTTGATACGGCCAATATTTCTGAACCTCCTTCCCCAGATGAGTTAATGTCTCATGCACTATTTTAGATCTGATTTCTAGGATCACGGGTTGCAGGATTCTTGCCTGCTAAGCATTTACCAGGAGACTTTGGAAAAATGATCTTCACTAGTCAAGGCAAGATGAAATCAGAGTCCAATTAAAGCATCAGAGAGAAGGGACTAGGCAGAAAGGCAAATAAAAAGCCCTCAAAACAAGAGCTTAGAGGTATCCAAGTGAGTAAAGTAAGTTATTGGAGAAAAACAAGAGGATATGAGACCTGAGAAAATTTCTGGAGGCCTCTGCTCTTTTGAGGGAGGTCTGTGCCCTGGCACCTGACCAAAGAAGGAGTTAGCAAGTAAGTTCAGAAAAAGAGGCTTTGTGGAGAATAAAGCAGCATTTTCAACTCCCTCTCTTCATTCTGCATCAAATGTGCTTGGCCTGCAGGTATTTGTGCATGTGGGTGTGTAGCCCAGCTCCCCTGGGGCTATACAGGTGTGGTCTTTTTTTTTTTTTTTTGCGGTACCGGGGATTGAACCCAGGGGCGTTCTACCTCTGTGCTATGCCCCCGGCCCTATTTTTTATACTTTATTTTGAAACCGGGTCTCACGAAGTTGTGGAGGGCCTCACTAAGGAGAGAGAGAGAGAGAGAGAGAGAGAGAGAGAGAGAGAGAGAGACAGGGAGTGAGAGAGAGAGAGAGCTGAGGCTGGCCGCGAACCCGGATCCTCCGGTCTCCGCCTCCCAAAGTACTGGGATTACAAGCGTGCGCCACCACGCCCGGCCAGGTGTGGTCTTTCTTCCTGGGGACACATAGTCACCCTTATTCCATAGATATTTGGTTCACATCCAGACAGGCCCATTCTCCACCCACCAATGGAATGACTTCCAAGATAATGTGTATGATATGGTTCTAGAAGTTGTGCAATAGAACTTTCTGTGATGATGGAAATAGTCTATAACTCTGCTGTCCAGTGTGGTAGCCACTAACCACATGGGGTTACTGGGCCTTTGAGCGGCAACTGGTGAGACTGAGCAACTTGAATTTTAAATTTAATTAAACTTTAATTAATTTGAGTTTAAATGGCTATGTGTGTCTAGTGGCTATCATTCTGGATAGCACAATTCTAGAGAGAATCATGAGACTCTAATTAATATTACCAATTTAACATCTAAAGCTGCTGGGCATGGTGGCACACAGCCATAATCCCAGAACTTGGGAAGTTGAGACAGGAAGATCGCAGGTTCAAGACCAGCCTCAGCAACTTAGTGAGGTCCTCAGCAACTTAGTGAGACCCTGCTTCAAAATAAAAATTAAAATAGGGCTGGGGTGTAGCACAGAGGTAGAAAACTCCTGGGTTCAATCCCTAGTACCAGACACACAAAGATATATATATGTATAAATATATACAAATTATGAATAAATGAATATATAAATAAATGAAAAAAAACTACTGAAAAGTTAAGTCTCTGCAAAAAAATAGCCACAGGCTTGATGGTCTCTTCTGTGGCTCTTGTTTCAGAGCTAAGCATGCTGGGTGCTGGCAATCAGCACACAAAGTCCCAAAGTGCCAAGAACCGCTCATTTTGAGAATGGTTTGATGGCATGAGACTCACCACCATCAAAACAAACAGACAATAGCAAGATGGTCATGTAGCATAAGGTTTTCCAAGCCTCCCAGGCAAGTTATCCAAAGTCCAGAGCATGTGGCCACTACCAATAGGCACCCACTTCACTCGCTCCGTTAACGACTCTGAATTCAAGTCACTGCATCCAGTAGCATTTCTTGCTTAAAAAACCAAACCCAGCAAAAGACACTTAGCACTGAACTCATCTGAACTCATCTTTATGCTCCAGGGTTGGAAAATTCTCCAGCGCGGTTGGAATGCTGGGTTCAGTTCCAGATACTCTACTCCCTGGTCTAGCCCACAGCACGGTGCACTTCCAATGGCCTTCTCAAAAGGACACACAGACTTCAGGAATGAGAGGGAAGATGTGTTGGGCCATGCTTCCAACGGATTTTTCATTTCCCAGCTCTTTTCGATCAGAAATCCATCCTTCAAAAGTGTGATGGTGGTGTAGTTTGAGGACAGAGAACTGTCTTTAAGTGCTGTTACCAGTTCATCAAGAGACACTTTGGGCATTACCTAGCCATATTGCCTCAGTTCCCCCCTCCTGCATGCCCTTAAACCTGTGTAGTAGACTTTCAGCTTTTGGTAGGTTACCCCTTCATGGCCCTGTGCTCACTACTCTGGTGAGACCATGTCTACTCTGGTCGCCACATCATCTTCTTGTTGACATATCTTCTCAGAACCCCACTCCAGCTCCCCATCCTGCATCAAGCCCCTCTGACTGCTTCCACGGTAGTCTCCTGGTTTCCTGAAGGCTCCTAGTGCTGCCGCAGTACCACCAGGCACTGAAGTACTTTACTTTTTGCTCACTCATCTGGTTCTCTATCTGGGGTCTTGACTTTGCCAAGTGCCCAAGAATTCCCTGAGGAGAGCTTTCCAAAATCCTCATGCCCCTGCATCTTGCCTGCTGTTGACCCAAGGAAGAAGCTCAAAGTACTTCTGATGTTTGCTGGCAGTGTCTGAAGAGAGTGACAGGTTTGATTTGGCAACAGGGAGACCTGGTATTCCTGGGCATTACAATTCCTCGTGGTACGATCTCCCCCAAACAGACGAGCTGAGAGGAGAGTCTCTGAAGGAGAGCAGGTAGAGCATGTGGTTCTGGGGAAACTGGAAAGAGTAGAGGACTGGGTCTGCCCTACAGCCTTGTTTTTCAACGTGGCCCAGGGTATGGCTGCAGTAGCATCACCCAGGAACTGGTTAGAAATGCAGAATCTCAGGCCCCATCCCAGACCTTCTGAATCAGAACCTGCATTTTAACTGGGTTCTCAGTAATCCATGTGCACGTAGAAATATGACAAGTGCTGGTACACAAGTCACTGGGCACTTGGGAAACACATAAGGGATATGCATCCTACTAAAAACGAATGCCTCATGGAACATGTTTGGGAACGAGCTATTACTGCAGAAGGGACCAGGCCCAACACACTGTGACCATGAATATCAAAGTCCAGGTCTTTACCTAGGCGAACAATATTATGTACCTGTAATTAAAACCAACCAACCCACCCACCCACCCACCAACCATCCAACCAACCCACTAACCAACCAACCCACTAACCAACCAACCAACCAACTAACCTTCTCCTCATACATACAGGTGAGGAAGCTCCGGCTAAGTGCTAAGGGGGCATTATGAGGAGGTAACCATGCAAGTAAGAGATCGAGCGGAAACAAATCTACTTTAAATCTACTTATTGGTTTAATAGTGTCACCCAGATGGCTGCTTCCCAAAGAGGAAGGTGACCTGGGAAGCTGGCATCAAGAGGAACCCCTCAGGAGAAGTTCGCTTGTTTCTTTTGTGTTGCTAGAAGTTATGCTATCTGACTCTTTGTTAGCTTCAAATGGAAAATGAACTCTCAGTCGGCTGTTGGAGAGGGAAAGAAAATCTAACAGGCACGTTTCACATCAAACCCATTCCAGGGAGAAACAGCAGCTCAGAAAGTTTTGCCTCTTGGGTAAGATTTTTTTTTTCAGAGCCAGTGATATTTTCATTCTGCAGGAAACGAAAAGCAAGCGCCCCTGAAAAATGCCTGGGCTTTGCCGACATTTAACTGGACTATTGTAACTGAGAGCTGGGAAGCCACCTCTCTCTCTCTCTCTCTCTCTCTCTCTCTCTCTCTCTCTCTCTCTGTCTTTGCAAGGTGAGCGCAAAGTGAGGCTGGGGCTGCACTTCTTCCAGACGAACAAATACTCGCTCTCCTTTCCCGTCTCGCACCCTAGGACAGATGCTCATGTCCCACTTCTCAGGCCAGAAATGCACAAGTTATCCATCCAGCTGCTCTGCCAACACAGGACAGAAGACCTGAGAAAGTCCCAGCAGGTGGAGCCTTATCCGATTTCCCATCCATGTGCTGAGCTGGCATCCTAGTGACATCGAGGACAGCTGGTCTGGATGCTGCAGCTGCCTGCTCCCCAACGGACCTCGCCTTGTCATCAAACTTTAATGTCAAACTGCCGAGGGGCTGGCAGCGTCACTTCTTATTCTCCCAGCCTCTCTCTCCCTCGCCATTGCTGAGGTTCCCCACTGCAGAGCACTGCCCACTGCCTTGCTTTTGAACGAGCTTTGCATTTGTGATGCTCAAGTACAATCATGATCTCATCAGCTCCCCCGCCTCACAAGACTGATAGCACACTGACTTGGAAGACCATTTCCTTTATCCTGAAGGGACAAGAATCATCATTTAATCTTATTTCTAGCCTGCTGGAATCTGCCCTGATAAAAAGATCTGATGAACAGGAAAGGTGACATGGGGAGGATTTGCTGGATTATAGCCCCCCTGTGCAGGGGACCCTCAGGCTAGGCAGGCTGCTGGGATGCCCAGCTGCTGCAGCCAAACACTGGGGACTGTAGAGTTGGCCAAGAGAGGGGTCTTCTGGGGTGGGGAGGGATCTTAAGACCCTCTTGGTGGGTCCCAGAGGATTTTTTATTTGCTGAATAAATTATCCTAGACCTATAGATATGCCCCCATCCTCCTTTTCCTTCTTTTTAAAAATACTTTTATTAGTGCCTTGTCATTATACATCATAGTGAGGTTCAAAGTGATACACACACACACACACACACACACACACACAGCACTTGGAGTGTTTCCCTCCGCATCCCACCCCCTTCCCCACTCCTCCATCCCCGTATGTGTTAGTGAGATTGGTAGTAATAGCTTCATACATGGACAGAGCATCTTTGAACTGATTCCTTCATTAATCCTCCTTTTTCCATTCCTGACCTCCCTCCTCCAATCCCCTTCCACGATTCTACTGGTCTGTCTTCTCTTTTACCTAAAGTCTGTTTTGTTTCCTATTTTCTCTCTAGCTCCCACATATGAGAGAAAACATACGACCCTTGACTTTCTGAGACTGGCTGATCTCACTTATCATAGTATTCTTTAGTTCCATTCATTTTTTGGCAAATGACATAATTTTGTTCTTTATGGCTGAGTAAAATTCCATTGTGTGTATAGACCACATTTTCTTTATCCACTCATCTGCTGATGGATGCCTATTTTGGTACCATAATTTGGCTACTGTGAATTGTACGGATATGTGCCTAAATTGAACCAAGAGAATATAGAAAACCTAAGCAGACCAATAACAAGCAAAAAAATTGGAGCAGCAATAAAAAGACTTCCAACTAATAAAAGCACAGGACACCGTGTATTCCCTGCTGAATTCTATAAGACCTTAACAGAAGAACTAAACCCAACATTCCTCAAATTATTTCATGAGCTGGAAAGGGATGGAATACTCTGAAACTCATTCTACGAAGCCAGTATCACCTTGATATCAAAACCAAATAAAGGGAGTTCAAGGAAAGAAAATCACAGACCGATATCCCTGGTGAACACAGACGCAAAACTTCTTAATAAAATACTAGAAACTCACATTCCTTTTCTTTCTTGATCAACCCTCCTCTTCACCAAGATTTTTCTTGGCCATAATTTAATTTATATTCATAACATTTTATCCACACTGCCCTCCCATAACCAGACTTGGTCTTCTTTTAAGACTATCATCGGTCATTGGTCAACAAACAAAAGTTCCTCCTGGCAATATTCAATAACAAACATAACATACACCTTTGAAATCTAATAGAGCTCATAATTACAGATCGACAACTCAGTGCACCAAAGAGAGGGGTAGAGCCACTTCCCTGTTTAAAAGCCTTGAGGAGCACCCACAAGTCCTGCCCCAAAGTGGTTGGATTTTCTCCATGTTGAAACTCCAGTGGTGCCAGCTGAAACGAACCGCTCCAGATGGTGGTGCTATAAAACAACCACTCTCATGCTCGCAGATACCATAGATCCACGGGCACCGCTGGGCATCCGCTGGGGAAGCTTGAGGACCCGGGGCTGAATCATATGACGGTTGCTTATTCACCTGCCTGGCTGGAAACATTCAGTTGGAACGGGAACCACCGAGGGTCCTGGAGCATCGTTCTCTATCTTTGTAAGGTCTCTCCAACATGGCGGCCTCAGGGTGGCTCAGGGCCCCAAAGGTCAGGTCCACATCCAGGGAGAGAGAGAGAGAGAGAGAGACAGAGGCCGCTTTTTGACTCTGCTTGGGAGCCACACAGTGTCACTTTCGGCTTCATTTTATTTGCTAGAAGAAAGTCACTAAGCCAATGGTAATCAAGGAGAGGTAAAAAGACTCCCATGTTTTGATGGGGGGAAGGTAAAAGGGTTTTCTGCCACATTTTAAGCCACTGCAGTGGGCAGAGGGTGAGGAGCTGGGTGGGTGCCTGCAGCAATGCTGGGGAGGTGGCTGGGAGTTCTGGTCTACCTTGGCCCTCAACCTGCTATGGTTCTACAGGTGATTTGTGAGAACCTGAATGACAAAGTGCTCTCATACAGTGAAAATACCTGTCCACAAATGCTTTTTGAATCTGAGGACAAAGTCGGCCGAGCCTTGGTCCCATGGATCGCTAGAGTGAACGGGCTCTGCAGCTAGAATTTGCTTGGCTTCCCTCTGAAACAATAATTTCTGACACTGTTCTAACTCCTACTTAACTCATGCAGTCTTAACTCATTTAATCCTTATCACAACCCTATCAAGTAGGTGCTACTACTGTGTCCGATTCTCTAGATGAGGAGACAGAGGTACAAGAGGCTTATAAAATATTTGATTAAGATCACCTAGTTAGTAGGTGGTGGTTACAAGGTGAATCGTGTCCTCCTCAAATTCATATGCTAAAGTCTTACCCCCCCACTCCTAAATGTAACTATATGTGGAGGAAGGGCTTGAAAGAGGTAAACTGAGGTCATGTGGTGGGTCCTAATCCAGGCTGACTGCTGTTCTTATAAGAAGGGAGGGTGGGACACAGAGACACACAGAGAAGACTTGAAAATGCACAGCATCCCGACTGCTATCTATAAGCCAAGGAGAGAGGCCCTGAAGAAGCCAACCCTGGTGATTTCTTCCTTTTTGGTACTGGGGATTGAGCCCAGGGGCATTCTAATTCTGAACTACACCCCTAGCCCTTTTTACTTTTTCTTTTGAAACAGGGTCTCATTAAGTAAGTGAGGGTCATGCTACATTTCTGAGGCTGGCCTCCAACCTGTGATCCTCCTGTCTCGGCCTCCCAAGTACTAGAATTACAGGCATGCATCACCGGGCCGGGCTCCCTGGTGACTTCTTGATCTCAACCCCCTAGCCTCCAGAGGTGTTAGTAAAGACGTTTCTGTGTTGGAGCGCTCTGATCTGGTGGCCTGAGCTGACTGATAACGTACTGATGTGATACCTGGACATGAGCAGCTCCTCTCTGTTCCGGGCTGTTACCTGTTCTGTTCTGTGGCTGGAACGTGGGGTCCCCATTAGTGACCATCTTCCCTGACTCTTCCCGCCCCTAGTAACAAGCATGTCTTCAAATAAATAGGCCAGCACTCCTCCCCTGCCCATCTCACTGCAAATGCGAGGAGGAAGAGCCAGTTCAAAGTGAGGATGGGAAAAACAACAGAAACCCAAACACGAAACCTGAAATGAGATCATTTCAAATAGGATGAGGGAGTTTGAAAGCTCCAGAGATCTGGCTTGGAAGTTGAAGATCAAAAGGAAAAGCCCCAGGGCGCTGGGAGCTTCCCTGTCCCTCATTACCCGCAGTTACATAACCACAGCCCCGCCTGGCCCTGCGGAATCCCCTGCCAGGACGCTCCTCTTGCCACTAAATCCCTCTTTTTGCAACAGTGGCTGTGACAGGCACAAAGCGTGTGGGCTGGGGGATGGCTTCTGGGGGGACGTGGACACGTAGGGGTGGGTAGCAGGCTTCCCCAGGGACAGCCCTGGCGGGGAGCCTCCACGAGGGTGCGGGGTCCGCCCTTCCCAGCCAGTCTTGGTTTGCAAGAGCAACGATTTCGTCATCATTTGTCTTCCCAGGATCTGCCCTGAAACACACGCCAGGCCCTGTGTCCCATGTGCCTGCGTGAGGCGAAGAGACCTGGATCGGAGGTCCAGCCAAGCTCCATGGGGCCTCACAGCCCTGCTGCTTTGAAACGGGCGCTGGTTCTGATCCTCTGGATGGTGGCGGGAGGCAGTGGGAGGAAGGGCCTGGCCTGGGCACATATCCATGGCTACCGCAGTTCAGGAGCTTCTTCCCAAGACCCCGGAGACACTCCAGGGGCACAATGTCATATGTGTGTGTGTGTGTGTGTGTGTGTGTGTGTGTGTGTGTGTTACCGGGGATTGAACCCAGTGGCATTCAATCCCGGAGCTACACCCCCAGACCTTTTTTATTTTTTTTCAGTACAGGGGATTGAACCCAGGGGCATTCTACCTCCGAGCTACACGCCCAGCCCTATTTTTTATTCTTTATTTTTGTGTGTGTGTGGTACCGGGGCTTAAACCCAGGGGCATTCTACCTCTGAACTACACCCCCAGCCTGATTTTTTATTCTTTATTTTGAAACAGGGTCTCACTAAGTTGCAGAGGCTTAAGTAGCTGAGGCTGGCCGCTAACGTGGATCCTCCTGTCTCAGCCTCCTAAGTACTGGGATTACAAGTGTGCACCACCATGCCTGGCTTTTATTCTTTATTTTGAAACAGGGTCTCACTAAGTTGCAGAGGGCCTCACTAAGTAGCTGAGGCTGGCCATGAACCTGTGACCCTCCTGTCTCAGCCTCACAAGTACTGGGATTACACTTGTGAGCCATCACGCCCGGCTCTTGTTTTTTATTTTGAAACAGGGTCTTGCTAAGTTGCTGAGGCTGGCCTCGAACCTGTGATTCTCCTGTCTCAGCCTCCCGAGTGCTGGGATCACAGGCGTAAACCAATGTCCTTTTAACTACCACCAGCAGGGGATGGGCGGGCACAAGCGCCGTGGCATGGAGCCCACGGGGCACACTCCATGGTCCTCTCTAGACTCTCAAAGCTCATGAAACTCGAGTCCAGATAAGGTGACCCCAAAGAACCTGCTTGAGAGGAGTACTGTGGAGTCAGGGTTACGTGCAGCTTTGTGTCATGAGACTGTAAGCTAAGAAGCCAAGTGCAGTGGCGCACACCTGACCTGTAATCCCAGTACTTGGGAAGCTGAGATAGGAGGATCACAGGTTCAAGGCCAGCCTCAGCAACTTAGTGAGACCCTGTTTCAAAATAAAAATAAATAAATAAATAAATAAAACATAAAAGGGGATGGGGGTGGAGCTCAGAGGCAGAATGCCCCTGGGTTTAATCTCTAGTACCACTCCCTCCCAAAAAAGATTGTCAATTCTGAAGGGTGAGGTGAGTGGCCTCATCCGCCCCGTTCACCGCAAGCAGGCACTCCACAAACACTGAGTGGGTGAAAGGAGGCTCTTGGCCTGTGGCCCTCCTGTCCTGTCCTGTCCAGGGGGAGCTCCGGGCATCTGTAGGGGTGGTTTGTTCTTCCTTCATCCCCCAAACAGGCTCTCAAGGGAACCCTAAGGTCTCAGGCAGCACCTAGGACTGACTGGGCCTCCGGCTCTTGGCTGAAGATGTCTTCAGGAGGAACGGGATGCCGGAGGATCCTTAAGGGGGTTCATTGAGGACGGATCCAAAGCGCCTTGGACTGCTCTGAGGCCTTCCAGTGCCATCCGGATAATCAGACCCTTTCTGAAATGCATTTTGTAGGTGTGATTTTGACCACAGAAATTTTTCACTCATCGCCCAAGTGCCTGCCGTTCGGTGGCCCTGGCATCGGTGTGCAGCCGTAGGTCAGCTGTCTGGACAGCGGGCCTGAAGACCGGGAGGTCGCAGCTCTTGCTAAAATGCTACCAACCTTCACCCCACGGTACCTACCACGTTACCCCCAGTTCTGGGTGCCCATGGGTGCTCAGAGGTTCTGGAGGACTCTGTCTGGAGGGACATGAAGCCCACGTGGCAGACACGAGAGGTGGTGTTCAACCCTGCCCAAGGAAGCGCTTTCCGCCCAGCTGCAGGGTGTGGCCATCAGGTGGCCTCCTGTGTCAGCTCCTCTGGCCTGGCCAGGTCACGCCCTTGCTGGGGACTGCCCCCTGGAGGCAGTGGGCCAAGGGCCTCGCCCTACAGGCCTAATGTGGCCATCTTTGTTCCAGAACTCTTTGCCAGGTGACTGGGGCTTTGGTGAGCCTACACCGCAGCCTGACTTCACTTCCTCCCCTCCCCTTCTCAGACATTGACCCCTAAAAACATCATGAGCCCCCCAAACTCAGCTTCCAGAAACGCACTAGGAACAACATATAGTTCACTCAATTAACATTTCTGGACTCTGCTTCAAGTCTTCCCTAATATATATTTTTTAAAAAGGACAAAAACCAAACATAAGCCCAAACTGAACCAAACCTCAACAAAACCGACTGGGGAAGGTATTGAATCACTTGGTCAGAAATCTCCCTGTCCCACGGACATCTGTTCAAGGGTGAAGGTAAACACCCCATAGTTTGTGAAATTAAAGCTTAAAAGATTATGGCTTAACAAAAAAGATGATAGCTTGGATGACGAACAAACAAGAGATTTACTAATCACGGCACGCGTGCGCGTGCACACACACACACACACACACACACACACTCACATACTCACACACTCACACATACACAGTCAGCAGCAGTAGCAAACTCCCTTTTGGTTGTTAAGAGCGGACCCAATGGATCATCTGATCTTCCTCGAAGGCTCGGCGTTTATTCTCAGCCCTAGCGTTCCTAGCAGAGTTCTTTCTCCAGGTCAGAGATCTACCTGAGGACAGTGGCGAGGACGCAGCAGCTTGGTGGCATTTTAATCTGTGTCTATCTAGTGGCCACGGGGGCTGCAGCCTGGCAGGCCCCACTCTCTCCATTCTGCAGCTTGGGTGGAGAATCTGCTTAAGCAGAGGCTGCTGGGTGGTAGAACGTGCTCTTCTGTGTCCACAGTCAGGTGCAAAGTACATGAGAAGTGCAGAATTGGATGAGCCTGGGTCTTTACCAGGTTCTGTGGTTAATGAGCCTGCGGCACTAAGAGGCAACTTTGGGGAGAGGAAGGGCTCAGGCTGGGCCCTGCTGAAAGAACATTCCAGCAGAAAGATACTGCCTGGGCAAGAGCACAATAATAGGTCATTTGCACTGAATAGGTACTAGATCCAGTGTCGTTGTAAGTACTTCCCATGTATTCACTAATTTAACTAGTGCAATGACTCCGCAAGGTGAAGTTATGATCAACCCATTGCACAGATGGGGAAACTGATGCACAGAGAATGTAAGGAATTCTCTCAGTGTCATACTGGTGGCAAGTGGCAGAGATGGGACTCAGTCCCAATAGTCGGGCTCCAGATCCCAAGCTCTCCATACAACTTGAAAAGTCACAATCTTTTCAAGATATGTCTCCAGCCAGCCCCCACGATTCTACAGAAACGGCAAAAGAATATGGAATGGGATTCTCTGCCTGGCTGCAGACTATGACTGTGAGGGGGACTATCACAGAAAGTTTGGCTTGGATGGCAGCCTCTTAGACGGCAGTCTAAATTCCAAGTTTTAGTGTAAGTTCAAAGAAAGTCTGGCTGTCACGAGCTCAGGTCCTGGAGTCTTGGGTGTCCAAGGACTACGTGCCGTTCCCGTGCCATGCAGCCACTGGCTGACAGCAGCCTGTTGGGAACACTGCCCTCACCCAGTCACTGTGAAGGATTCTAGAACACAGCAGCCAGGGTGGTCAGGCGGTTCCAACTCCCACACTGGAGAGTCTGAGAGCGCGTGTTCACAGGGCCGCCACATATGCAGAGCTGGTCCCGGATGGCGGGCCGTGTCGAGCCACCTGCTCTGGCCCTGTCCTCGTCAGCGCTCTCATCTATTGTTCTGAGATAGACCGATCTTCATCAGATACTCGACAGATGCACACTGGCCCCACCCTTCTCATACTGCCGAAACTGCTTATCAGAGCTGTAGACACACACAACCTGGAGGCAGAGCCCGTACTGGGGGAGGCTCAGTATTTAAAGGGATGTCAACAGCCTGCGCCAAGACAAATAAAGGTGGTGTCACAGGGATGAACGCGAAGACACTCATGTAAATATAGAGCAGGGCAGCACACAGGGAAAACACCTGGAGATTAGAGCGGCCCCCAAGTTCCCATGAGCCAAGCCCAAGAGCCAGCTGCTCCATGGAACAGTGTGGCCGCTAGCTGGGTGTCAGCGTAGCCCATTATTTATGTGATGGGAAGGAGGTGGGTGTCTCTCTGTGCTCAGCATTGGTCATTATACATCAAGAGAACACTATCCAGCCAGGTGTAGTGGTACATGCCTGTAATCCAGGTACTTGGGAGGCTGAGATAGGAGCATCGCAGGTTCAAGGCTAGCTCAGCAACATAGTGAGACCCTCAGCAACTCAGTGAGACCATCAGCAACTTTAGGAGACTGTTCAAAATAAAAAATAAAAGGGCTCGAGGTGTAGCTTAGAGGTAGAATTCCCCTGGGTTCAATCTCCAGAGACAGAGAGATAGAGAGAGAGAGACAGAGAGAGAGAGAGAGAGAGAGAGAGAGAGAGAGAAAGAGAAAGAAAGAAAGAAAGAAAGAAAGAAAAAAAGAAAGAAAGAAAGAAAGAAAGAAAGAAAGAAAGAAAGAAAGAAAGAAAACAGTATTCTCTAGGTCTGCATCCCACCCTAGAATAGAGACCTTGACGAAACATGGACATCCTAAGGAAGGGCAGGTGTCTTGAAGCCAAGATCCAAAACAGTAGTTGTAGAACCAGGACAATCAGGGGTAGTTCTCACTGTCTGTGTAAATGAAGAAATGAAGACGGGTTGATACAAGATCTGGCTTTTATGACTGATAAAACAGGGAATCGATGGATTCTGCTTTGGCAGAGAAGGCAGAAATAGAACCTTTTGGCATATATTCCAGAGAGGAGCAATCAGCACAATACTATAAAGAACTCTGAAAACTGATAGAAGAGCTGGGCGCGGTGGCACATGCCTGTAATTCTAGTGCTTGGGAGGCTGAGACATGAGGATCACAGGTTCAAGGCCAGCTTCAGCAGCACAATGTGACCATGTTTCAAAATAAAAAAATAAAATAGGGATGAGGCCGTGGCTCAGAGGTAGAATACACCTGGGTTCAATCCCCACCAATATAATAATGATAACAACAACAACAACAATAACAATAATAAAAGTGCTTTTTAAACTCTGTATCACGGAGTGCAAGCCATTGAGGGTGGCTGGATACTTGATCATAATAGTTATTTAATCCATCAGTTGGCCACCAAATAAAGTAGTGTGTGTGTGCGTGTGTGTGTGTGCGTGCGTGTGTGTGTGTATGTGTGTGTGTTGATGGTGATTGAAGCCAGGTCCTTATGCATACTAGGCAAGCACTCTACCATTAACCTACATCTCTGACCCAACCTTTTCTCTTTATAAGTTGATTATCTTGAGCATTTTGTTATAGTGATGGAAAGCTGACTAACACAGCATCTGTAAATCCATTATCTCCTACCTGAGCACAGGAGAGTGCATGCTGTGTGCTCTGCAGTTGTTCCTGTGATGTGGTGTGTAGAAGACATGGGACATCCTGCCTCAGTCTCACTGGTACCAACCATTTACATGCACATAGCTTCAAGCTTCCAGTGCCTACGACTTTGCTGGAGCATTCTCTGGCTGCCCAAGCCTGCTCTGCCCTCACAGGGGGCAGGCTGAGTGTGCTGGGGAGTCACACCCTGAGGGGGCGGCTCTCCTTCAGTGACTGATAGAAGCTGGTGTACAAACACCCCAGTACCCTTACCCTTCCGGGTGATGCAGAAATGTGTGTTATCTGCCGTCTCCCAGAACTCTTCCGAGGGATCGAGTCCTCGGCATCCAGGGCAGTATTGTGCTGGACAACACACCATTGGCTACCTACACTCTCTCCTTCATCTCTGCCTTCCACCCCCATCCAGTGTTTCCTGGGATCCTGCCCCAAATAAATTAGTTGTTCTCAAATCTTTGTGTAAGGATCTACTTTTAGGGAATACAAAATGGGGCATGGAGGAAAGGCTCCAAGGTCTGCATCCCTAGATTCTTGCCATTCATCTCTGGCCATCCCTATCAGAGGGCAGGATGGGGACTGACCAGGCTGTGGCCTAGAGAAGTGTGTGTGTGGGAAGCACAGCTCCACCATTCTGACTTTCGGCCACAGAGACGTGGGCGCACCATCGCTGAGGCGTGTGTTAGCACCAGTGTTCTACCCCTCAAGAGAAAGTGTAGCTACGTGATCCCACCGTGTCTCTGTGTGAGTGAGAGAATGTTTGGTTAAAAAAACAAAACAGAACATAAGAAAAAAAGAAAAAAAGAAAGGGAGAATGAAGAACAGGAGGAGAATAATGGGAAGAAGAAAGAAGAGGAAAGAGGAGGCAGATGAGGAGGAGGGGAGGGGGAAGAGGAGGAGGAGGAGGAGAAGAAGAAATTGTAGCTATACGATCCCATTTTTTCTCTGTGTGAGATAATGTTTGGTAAACAAACAGAAGAAAAACCAAAAAGAAAAAAGAAGGGGAGAGTGAGAAGGAGGAGAAACAGGAGAGTGAGGAGGAAGAGGAGGAGGAGGAGGAAGAGGACGAGGAGGAGGAGGAGGAAGAAGAAGAAGAAGAGAAGAAAATATGAAAAAAAGTTTTATTTCATCGGAGTTGGAACAATGGACTCTAGGTAGCTCATAAAGGAAAGAAATGAGCAGTTTTCTTTTTTCTTTGTCTGGGGGCAGGTGCTGGGGATTGAACCCAGGGGCATTCTACCTCTGAGCTACACTCCCAGCCCATTTTTATTTTTCATTTTGAAACAGGGTCTCGTTAAGTTGCTGAGGCTGGTCTCGAACCTGTGATCCTCCTGTCTCAGCCTCCCAAGTACTGGGATTACAGGTGTGCACCACCATACGCAGTAAATAAGCAGTTTCAACCCAAGTTCCCTGGTATGCAATTCAAGACTGACACATTGACTCAGTGAGTACAAATTGCGGATGCGTGGTTATGCCCATGGGGAATGGCTGCTGGTTTAATTTGATGGCAAACACTGCAAGTTTCCAGCTACTGTTATTGCTTCCACCTGAATCAAAGGAATATGGAGACCCCCGAACCAAACGCTTTTGGTCTCAAAGTCCTTTTGTCAGTGAAGGAAATTTCTTTTATTATTTCAGCATAATAAGCAGGCAGACAGCTGGCAGAGAAAAGACACCTTCAGGTCAACTACCTGAAACAGAGGTAAGCTGCCTAGGTAAAAAGTGGTTGCATTGAGATTTTATCTTGCAAAATAAAATGTATGAGCCTGAGGTTCCCTTAGAAATCCAGGTTCTAAGAGGAACCGCACCCTGTTTGTAATGAGCAAGGGAGGGATGGAGCATTGACTGTTGCGGAGCACCACTTCCCCTATAGAATGGGAGAAGATGGGAGAGAAAAACTGTTCCCTCGCCAGGTTTCATATTTTATTTTCCCACAGTCATAAAGAGAGTTTGGGGGAAACCATGGAAGGGTTTCAGCAAGTTTTCCCAGTCTCTGTCCTAATCCTTTCGTGTTTGAATCGAATCCTTCTCTTTGGAAAGGTAGGGGCGTCTCCTCGTGCCTGTGTTCGACGCTTCTTCAGCGGCGAGATTCTCATTCATCGACAACTCAGTGTGTGGGATGTCTGCCATCCTCCAACACATCCGTTCCACGACGTCCACGTTGCCAGAGTTCCAGCTTCACTGCGCAGTCTGTCTGCATTTTTACGGGCTATTAAAACTTCCAACAAATAGCTGTACACTGGACCAAGAGGCTGACGCAATGGGTGGGGACAGATGCTCTTGTTAGGCAGGGGAAGATGGACGAGAGGACCTAGGTTTTGAAAGTGGCCAGTTCATTAGTGAATCTGTGCATGTTCACAAGTGTGTGTCCCTGTGCAACCTGCCCACGGCCGTGATGGAGATGACGAACAGCACATTTAGATCAACGAGGGCCCCTGGCTCCACTACACGTTATGCTCTTTTGTTCACTTGAAAAAAAATAATGTTCTTCTTTTGTAGAGCCTTACTGTGATTCTACGGAAACAAAAACGTACCTGAAAAATGGACCAAGTGTTGCTGATCTACAAAGACATATTGTTGACTTAGTTATGCCTTTTCGTAAAATAGTGTGTTTACATGAGAAAACACCAGCAAATGGTGCAGATCCCAACGGACCAACTTGAACTCATGCTGTCGAGCTATGCATTGGGTTTTATTTTTTTTTTTCTGTACTGGGGATTGAACCCAGGGGCATTCTACCTCTGAGCTACACCACCAGCCCTATTTTTTATTCTTTATTTTGAAAAGGGTCTCACTATGTTGCGGAGGGCCTCACTGAGTAGCTGAGGCTGGCCGCGAACCTGGATCCTCCAGTCTCAGCCTCCCAAGTACTGGGATTGCAAGTGTGCACTACCATAAATTCATTTGGCAGTTAATCACTTACCAACCTGTAACTTCATATTTCAAGTTGCTCTGAATGTGTATTTAAATATTAGGCTGCTAATAAATATTCATATGTTCATGTATTTTTCTCTACAGCCTCACTCCCATATTACCACCAACAAAGGAAAAGATAACAGAAGACTCAGTTTTGTCAGATAAGTCCAGGAGGCGTCTACTAGAGATTATCATCTGCCCACAGGAATAATAAAATAAATCTGAAAAATTGCTCTGGGAGTTTGAAGAAAAGAAGATTATTGACCCGGTGAGATCAGAGAAGGCTTCTTGCAGGAGGGGACATTGAATATGGCCTTGAAGAACAAAAAGGACTTTGACTTTTAAAACTGGGAGATGGTATGGAGGAATAGAGAGGAGGGAGGACGTTCCAGCCAACAATGCACACGTGAGCACGCGCGCAGAGGAAGAAAACCAAGGTCAGACACAATGCGTGATTCCGTTCTGTGGTAGATGAAAGGCAGCTGGAAGTAAGAGGTGAATACTGGCTGTGAGCATGGGAGGGGACCTGCAGTTGAGAGACAAGGTCAGAGTGGAGGTTCAGGAAGTCAAATCAGGGTGAACATGGACAGAGGGAGAGAGAGATAGGGTGCAGAGCCTGTGGTAGACCAGTTGACCAAGAGTGAAGGTCGTATCACACTGGATGGTGTGATGGGCTTGGGGAGGAAAGGACAGACAGCAGGCTTGACTTGGGGAGTCTCCTGAGACTGATGCTTACAGTACAAGTGACGTAAAACATGGGGTCCACCCAGTGCGCCTGCAGAACTCAAGTAGGATGGCAGGTTATCAAGAAGGAAGTTCAGTCCAGACTGGTTCAGAAGACCCAGGTTGGAAAGTCCTGGTGGCCACTTGCAAACCAAGTCTTGAGGATGGGAGAGAAGTCAAGGCCGGGGTGAAGAGTGGGGCGCCCAGAGGAGGATCCTGACATGAGATTAGATGAGCCCATCCCATCCAAGGGCACAGCTAAGCTTGGCGCTGTGGAGATGACGTCACGATGTGGGGGTGTGAGCGGAGGGATTTCAGGAGGGAGACAGCATTTGGTAGAACACGTGGAATGGATGCCCAAGGGAAAAAGCTCACTGGCTTTGTGTCTAGGAAGAGAGCTTTGGGGGAGCTTGAAGAACTGGTTTTCATTGGCAACCAGGGCAGGAGAAGGAGGCAAGTCACGTGGTAAGGGTTTTCCAGGAATAGATTTGAACTGATTCATGTTCTGGTCACTTCCTTGAAGATTCTCCTCTGGGCCCATTCACCTGTCTGTCTCTCCATTCATTCATCCAGGGGCCTGAGGGCTGCAGACCACATCCGTTACCTATCACTGTGTAACAAATTATCCCCAAACCTAGCAACTTCAAACATTAAACATTTACGATCTCACAGAGTTCCACGTGGTTAGGGATTTGTAAGTGGCTGGGCTGGGTTCTCCTGGCTCAAGGTCTGGTTAGATTGCAGGAAAGATGTTGGTTGGGGCCAAAGTCACCTGGTGACTTAGTGGAGCTGGAGGATTGGCTGCTAAGTTGGACCACTCAACATTGCTAAGTCTGTGGTGTTGGCAGGAGGTCTCAGTTTCTCACGGTGTAGCTCTCGCCCCAGAGCTGCTTGAGTGTCCTTACAACATGGCTGCTGCTTCCCCCAGAGCAAATGATCCAAAATAGAAAGGGGGACAGAGACTACAATGCCTTTTACGGCCAACCTCAGAGGCCACACTGCACCAGTTCCATGAAACAGTATCGGTTACGTGGATCAGCCTTGTTCACAGTAGAAAAAGGAACAAAAAGACTGAATACCTCGAGGTCAGAGGCATCTCGGAGGCGGCCAGCACACTGACCGATGTCCTCACTTTTCACATCGCAATGTTATTCTAAGGAATAAACACATAAGGGAATACACATTGTGCATTTTGTGTAGCACTGAGCTCTCCCCAAAGCCTGCCCTCTGGCATTGGGATTTAGGCCAATCATAATGTAGCCTAAACTACAAAGCTGTGAAGTGCACTCAGTTTAGGCGCAGGGGACAGAGTCAGGGGAGAAGAAGGAAGCTCTGTCTTCCCTGAAAGCCGGCAAATGATAACGTCAGAAGAAACACCTGTTACACGGTGATTTGATTAAGCTCACCAAGGGCTGTGCGCATGTCTGTTCCTATCACTCGGAACTACATTGTGAGGTGAGGCTATAATGCCACAATAAAAGTATATTTAAAAAGTCACGGAGGGTGGAAGAACAAAGGGATCATTCTGTGGACAGCCCCGATTTCAACGATTCCAACCAGTTGCTCATGACGAACCGCCAGAAAGACCAATCAAGTGCCAATATTTCAGCACCCAAACTTGACTTCCCAATTGAACTCTTGTCGCTGGAAATAACATAAACCTGGTTAGGTCACGTGTTCTGCTGTGGGAGGGGAGGCCCTTGACCAGGGCTTTGGGGACCTGCGCCCCACTCTGCCTGGCCCCAGCCCTCCCCAGACCCCTCCTCTTCAGCAACACTGAAGCCTTTGGCTTCCCTAACCAAATCCCTCTCTCCCTGTCTCAGGTCCTTTGCATGACAGTTCATGAAGCCTGGAATGTTCTAGGGCTTCACATGGCCCCTCCTTCCCACGAGGCAGGTCTCAGCCCCCAGGTTCCCTCCTCAAGGTGGCCTCTGTCCCCTCCCCATCTGAGGTGGTCCCCTTCCGGCCCCTGGCTCTCACTAGGCAGCAATGGTTCCCTATTTTACTATCTTCAAACCATTTCTATCTGAAATTACTTTGTTGATTTATTTTACTTCTTGACCACCTGTGTCCCCTCTATTAACATATAAATGCCACAAGGTCAGGGGCTGGTGTTCTCTTGAGCACTGTCATACCCCCAAGCACTAGAACCATCCCTTAGGAAATACTGGTTGAGAACATGATAGACTTGGCGCTGTCTAGGGATTGTGAAGGCCTCTGTTGCCTTTCACGACACAGAGGCACAGCAGCCTCAAGCTCCCCTTGGAAATCCCTGCACAGACCTGCGAATGCTGGGGCTCACTGCAGACCCAGAAATAACAGAGATGACAGCCCAGGGTCAGCTGGAGCCCGGGGACAGCTGCGGTCCGCACCCCAGGAATCCACGGCCTCTTTTTGGATTATGTGCATACCTGGCTTCAAGGCTGGTGACAGCATACTTCATTCCAAAATGAACAAAGGATTTAAGAAATTGAAACTAATTTAAGAAAAGGACTGAAAAGTAAATATGTATCCAAACTCTATAAGCTATAGGAAACCTCTTCTTTCTCCTCATGGAGAAAAGACCTCCTGCTTTCAAACAACTGCCAAGTGGTTTGACAAGAGCCAGCCCACGGGGCTAACAGGCATTCAGACTCACCCAGGGGTTAGTCATAAGGATGAAGTCATTCTGGACTATTTAGAGTCCCCCGATTCCATATCTGATGGGGCCCACTTGATACGGGAGTACCCAAAACAGGCAAACAGCCTCAGAAATATCCACTACCAGCCCCCATTCCACATCCATCTCTTCCTTTTGAAAGGAGAGAAAAATTAAGGTATACAGGGTCAGAAATACAAAAATTCAGCAGATACCAGGCAGATTCCAGCTGCCTGAAATCTTTTCTCTATGAGAAGGAAAAACAGGTTTCCTGTGACTTTCCGGGTTTGGGCACATAATGCTCCGCTGGCGTCTCTGCGGGCCCGCTCCGGCATTCACGCACCGGGTCCTGCAGGATGCTCCAATCCTCACTCCCCACTTGCAATCACAGACGTCCTGACATTCCATGAGCCCTAGCACAGATCCCCGTTTAGCTCTGAGAAATGGCTGCCTGGAGTGCTGCTTCTCTGGGGAATGACCAGTGTGTCTTGGTGACTTCCTTGGTTTTGCCAAGGATGAGGAGGGAAGCTGCGGCTCGGTCTGGGGTGCGAGCGCCTCCGCGGGAGCTGGGGAGAGGGCTCAAATGCCCGGGCTCCGGGTATGTGGCCTTTTCTGCCCGTTGTGCTAATCACCACCTGGCGGGAATTCCAGCTCCTTGAGCCCTTGCCAGCCCAGCCTTAAGTATTCTCAGGACAGAGCGGCAGATCAGGGATACCAGAGGTCGGGGATGTCTGAAAGGGCAGCTGCACAGGCTGAAAATAGACCCGGGGCCTCAGGGAGAGCCTTGTGCTGGGCAGAGGGGCCAAACTGAGGTCTGGGGCAACTATACATGCAGAGCACGGGGCTGTGGGGCTGTCGCAGCAAGACCGTCTTTTGTGTGTGTGTGTGTGGCACTGGGGATTGATCCCAGGGGTGTTCTACCTCTGAGCTACACCCCAGCCCTATTTTATATTTTAGTTTGAAACAGGGTCTTATTAAGTTGCTGAGGGTCTCGCTAAGTTGCTGAGGCTGGCCTCAAACCTGTGGTCCTACTGTCTCAGTCTCCCAAGTACTGGGATTACAGATGTGCACCATCTGGCCCACCTGCAGGAGCATCTTGACGAGCTACAGTGTGGGACCTGAGGAAAAGGGAAAAACTGGAGGGAACAGGCAGGAGCCCCGTCACCATAAACCAGGGAGGTTTCAGGGAAGATGGGCGCCATGTTTGTGTTCCTGGTCAAGGTTGGCCTGATGGAGCTGTTAGCAACCTATGTGTTCTCTGGACTGTTCTCTGGTCAGACACACTGGGGTGTGGAGCTCAGCTTTGCTGTCACTGGCTGCAAGAACCTGAACCACTCATCTTTGTCTTTGAAACATCACATGCTCAGCCATCGGGTTGGGACAGGCATAGCGCCCCCTGTTGGCACTGAGCAGGTGAAATACCCACTTACCAGGTGTTAGGGACATTTCCCATGAGTGGCTATCATTCAGGTGTTTTGCATATATAAACATATGTGAACATCACAACAATTTATTAGGTCCATCCTTCTCATTGAACAGAGGAGGAAACTGAGGCACAGTGAGGTTAAGTAACTTCCACAGTCCATATAGTCAAGATGGGGGGAGGCCAGGATTTGAGCATAGGCAGCCATCCTTCAGAACCATAGAAAAACCTTGGCCTAAGTCGGGCGTGCTGGCGCACGCCTGTCATCCTAGTACTTGGGAGGCTGAGACAGGAGGATCGCAGGCTAGCCTCAGCAACTCAGGGAGACCCTCATTTCAAATAAACAAAATATAAAAAGGGTTGGGGGTGTAGCTCAGAGGTAGAATTCCCCTGGGTTCAATCCCCAGCACCAAAAAGCAACGCACAAACAAACAAATAAAACAACTTAGCCTAGTGCGTGGACATTTTAATACAAGATGACTAATATTTATGAGCACTCTTTCTGCCCAGGGCCAAAAGTGCAACTTTGCATCTTAAATATTTGCTTCCATTGAAGCCTGTAGCGTCATATTCCATTAAAATCCACTTTCATTTATGGGAGATGATAGATGTGCAAGATTCTTTTATTTTATTGTCAGAGAAATTAAGAAAATATATTTTAGTTTGATATTCTTGTTGTTTGGTATATAAAGTTAGAGAACTGACTTTTTTTTTGATGGCATTGAAAAAGGGACTCTGAGGTCCTCCTGAGCTCTCCTAGGAATAGAAAGACTCCTATTTGCGGTGCTCCTGGGGTTTAACTGCTGGACAGCATTTACCTGAGGCCAGGGAGGGTGGGCCTTGGGGTGGGGGTCATTGATGTTGATGCGGTGGGGTCTGGAGCCCAGAGGGCTGGGGGATTGATCTCCTGCTGGGAGAGAGTGACAGATTTCCCATCCTTCCTTGAACCGGAGCATGGAGACCTTCCCTCAGAAAGACTCCCCTGTGCCTTCGACCTGCCGGGGCCTTCACGGGCAGACCAGCCGAGCCCCCGGGGACTCTGAATCAATCATGTCCCTAAGAGAAGCCAAACACTTCGCCAGGGACAGCCCGGAGCCGTGGCTCCCTGGGTCCCCTAAGAATCGCCGGGCTGCCCCTCTCCATCTTTCCTTCTTTCCCTGAAACAGAGCCGACTCTCAAGAGGAAGGGCAGAGGAGGCCACGGGCGGCAGGGGCTGAACAAATCAATCCTGGGTCGCCCCACTGGCACAAGACGACCGGCTCCACCGCTCCACGACAGAGTGTCATGGCACCGCAGCACAGCGGGGAGGTTCTGGTATTAGAACGGCCTCAGGGTCCCTGTCCCATGGCACATTCCAGTCCCCCCTAAATTCCATAGTCAAGGCACATATAAAAGTAGCCCAGAATGGAGTCTCAGTTTGTAAAGGGGACACGCTCATGGTTTTTATTCAGAAATGACTACTTGGGTAGCCGGTCTCAGCACTTTCTAGAAAAGGGTCTAAAACAAGAAGGCTCAAGGACACCCCATACATGCCTTCTTCTAGAACGGCATACAACCCGGGACAAGGCTGTCCTTCCTCTGAGATGTGTTCTACAACCTTCCACCATGGGAGGCCCTCTGCCTTGCTTTACTTCACAGGCTCATATGTGCCCCACAGAGACTAAGAGCGAACATTCTGGAACCAGACCACCTGGCTCCGACTCCCAACTCTGCCATTCCTGGATGTGTGGCCTGGGGCAACCTCCCTCTCTGGGTTCTATTTTCTCCTCTGTAAAATGAGAAAAAACAGTACATACACCATGGGATTGCTATAGAATTAAATGAGCTAATACATATAATTTTGAATTAACCCAACTGAGATTCCAATAAAGATTAACTATTAATCTGAAAACTGTTCTTTGTTTAAAATAAAAGTCAATAATAACTAGGAGCAGAAGAAAGTTGCATACTTTTCAAAGGGGAGGGAGATGCTATGGTGAGGCAGGACTCATGTTTTTAGAAGCTGCTTGTTGCAGTAATCAAAGACAGGGCAAAAAAGATGAAAAAAATAAGGTTTATTGTATGATGACCAAGATCTGAAAATGACGAAGGCCAGGGGTCTACTGCTGTCTAACAGCTGCACCTAGCCCTTCAGTCTCCAGCTGTTGGCTACCGCATCAAACACTCGAATTCTAATTTTCCACGTCCCAAATGCAGCCACAATTTCATCCTGGAGGAAAACAGTCTCAAAAAAACGAGGCAGCAGCCGGGCGTGGTGGCACACGCTTGTAATCCCGGTACTTGGGAGGCTGAGACCAGAGGATCCGGGTTCGCGGCCAGCCTCAGCTACTTAGTGAGGCCCTCCGCAACTTCGTGAGACCTGGTTTCAAAAGGATAAAAAATAGGGCCGGGGGTGTATCTCAGAGGTAGAATGCCCCTGGGTTCGATCCCTGGTACTGCAAAAAAAAAAAGGCAGCAAGGCTGGGTTTCTTTCTTATCTCCTGGGGAGGGGCCATCAGACATCCATGACAGAGAAGGGAGGGAGGCCTTGCCCACCCTGCCTGGCACAAGGTGAGTGGTCCCTTGGTTAGGTTGGGGGCAGGATAATCCTGACCCTCTAGCCCATCTCACTTTGCCAATGAAAGCCAGACATCTGGGCCCACGCGCTCTCCGTTGCCCTGAATGGTCTGCACGGTAGCTGGAAAGACTAATGCCATTTTTTTTTCTCACTTGGAGATTCAGGCTCAGGCCCAGTCTTAAGGTTTCCATTTAAGCGCGGAGTCGTATTTCCCCTACAGGAAAGAGCAGCTGGGCCGGGAGGGCGGATATGTCAAACCAGATTGGTCCAGAATGAGAAGGGTTAGTCTAGAAAAGTGTCTTACCATATAAAAATAAACAACGATGGCGAGGATGCGGGGAAATAGAAACTATTATACGCTGTTGGTGGGATTGTAAGAGTTTCCATTTTTCCAATTCATCTTGTCCTTGCTGTCCTGGTGGCGTGTTGTGACAGTCATTCCTGTACCTGTCTAACCACCTAGGCACTTGACAAGTAGTTCCTGAATATGGGCGTGCCAGGCTCCAGGGCACTATGAACTCTCTCCCATCATATGTCCATCCTCTCCTGGTCCTGTGTCGAGGGTCAGCTGGGCACTTCCAATGGCGGCCGCTACTCTTAGTGCTGTGGCTACACTGGAAATCAGGCAGACTGGCTGGGTCTTCGGCAGCTCCCAGCCTAGCCCCATTGTTCTCATCTGACAGAAGAGATTCCCTCCCCTCTGTCGCATCATGCACCCGGTCGGTGGAGATGATCCCTGGGTACATGCCTCCCCATTGCCCCGGTGTTGCTGTCTTCTTACTCTAGCTTAGGAGGCTGCCAGACCAGCATTTTACAGTGTTTCCAGGGGAACAGCGGTCTGTGCTCAGACAGCGAGTTTCCTCGTGTTCAAGGCGGCACCTGAATCACAGTCTACACTTTAAGTGATGCCAGTTTCTCCCCATTTTTTCATTGCTTTAAACCATCAGCATCTTTCCTGGATACCCGTTATAAGATCGTACCTTTTCTCTCATGCACTCGCTGTAAACCTTACTGTGCTTTAGGTTTTCATAGCGTTGGCCTCCAGTTGGCACATCTTCTCCCTGTCTCACTGTACCACTGTATTAATAGCTCACAATCTCTGTCCCTTTCCCCATGCGCGCACCTGACCATCCTTCTGCCTGCCTACCTACTTACTTGCCCACCTATCTACCCACCAGTCAGCTATCCTTGGACAGTTAACACTGTGCAATCCAATTCTAGAATGGATTCTTTTCACGGGCGTCCTTCGGGTGCCTAGAACAGTGGTTGGCACACAGCGGGCACTCAGTAAACATTCATGGAGTCAAGGAATGAACTTACTGCTTTAAGAAGGACTGCAAATAAACATTTTCTCCTGGAACGCAATCAATGGATTGTTGCCCTGACTTTACATTCACAGACAACAAAGAGACACACCACCTTTCATCACCACCATTGTGCAAAGACAGGCCTGGAATTCCCAGGGCTGCGTGGCCTCGGGCCTCGGCGCTGGCTGGGGGTCATGCCTTGGACATTTGATTGCAGCTGTTTGGACCCAAAGCAGGAGGTCTGCTCCGTTCTGTCATAGCTCATGCCGTGCCCTGGGTAAGGGTGATGACGAGGGGTAAGACCAGGAAGCGCTCTGGGACCCGGCTAAAGGGACAGAGGCTGCGGCCTTCATGGTTCAGCGGCATATCTGCCTTCAGGACTTGCTAAAGTTTTGTAGCCCCCTCTCACAGGAAGTTTTCCGGTGACTTTCCGCCCAGGGTGGGGTTGTGACGGATTCTTCATCTCCCGTTTGCTGTGGGGACTCTGCCTGTGCGCAAAGGCAGGCACAGAAATAAGGGCGGCTGCGGACTGGAGGGAGGCGTGGGTGTGCGTCGATGATCTAAGTCAACTCTTCGAGGAGGCTGGAGAAAGAACTCACCATTTGTGTGCAGCTGGCTGGACCCCGCGGCCTTCGAAACCTTCCAACTCACTGGTTCTGGGACAGACACATTGCTACACCTCTCGGAGCCTCAGTTTCCTCTTGTGCCAACAGTGGCCCCCTCAGAGAGCTGTCTGAGGTCAAACGAGCGAGCATGTGTAAAGACGTGAGAACGGTGCCCGGCGCAGGAAAGCCCTGTCCATGAGCTGGTTAAAGGGAAATCTAAGCCGGGCGTGGTGGCGCACCCTTGTAATCCCAGTACTTGGGAGGCTGAGACCAGAGGATCGCAGGTTCGCGGCCAGCCTCAGCTACTTAGTGAGGCCCCCCGCAACTTAGTGAGATCCTGTTTCAAAATAAATATAAAAAAATAGGGCTGGGGGAGTAGCTCAGAGGTAGAATGCCCCTGAGTTCCATCCCCAGTTCCTCAAAAAAACAAAACAAAACAAAAAAGGAGAAATGTAGAAGAGAAAGCCGGATCTGCCAGGCAGACCGGCCTCGATCTGGACCCCACCCTTCCATTCTGGGTTCAGTGACCTGGGCGGGAAGAGGCCCCGCTTGCACGCAGCCTGGACTGTGTTTTGACGGTGCACCTGTTTCTGTGTTTTATCGAGGGGCATCCTGGCTTTGGTTCACTTTGGCATGAGCCAACGAGGCTGATTCCCGCTAAGAGCCCCACTGTGTGCGAAGGGAGGCAGTCTGGGGAGCACTGTGTTCCACAAAGAAATGCCTTTGTGCCCCAAACACGGACTCCCTCTTGGAGGAAGCTCTGCTGCAGCACTGTAAGGAGCTGGGCTCCTTGTGCTTGGAGTCTGTGGTAGCACCAAGCACACCCTTTCCAAGCACCCGGGCTGTGACCTGCAACTCCCTTTCCAGAGCGGGGCGACCTTTGCTGCATAGAAGGAGTCTCAGCTCCAGCCTCCAGCCGCCTGCTTCCTCCTCACACTTCGGAAAGATGCACCCCAGGGCGCAGCGGCTGCTGCACGTATGTCTGCTGGACTCAAGGGAAATCGAAGTTTCGGAGCACACACCCAGATGTAAGCAACGAGACTAATAGAACATTGCCGTGCCTGCACTAAGGCACTCTTAACGGCCCTGCTTGCTATTGATCTGGAAATAAAAATAAATTGGTCAGAAGGACTCAGAGGAGCAGTTGAGGGTAGTGATTTAGAGCCCGCCGGACGATGGAGCAAGAAGAGGAGAGAAACCCCAGTGAGCCATGGGCAAAGGCTTGGACAGATTTGTCACCAAAGAAGATGGCAATAGGCACGTGAAAAGATGCTCAACAGCGTGACTTGGCAAGAAAGTGCAAATGGAGAGTACACTGAGGCGCCACCATCCAGAGTCTCTGGAACGACTAAAATTAAAAAACAAACAAACAAACAAACAAACAAGCAAATCTAGGAACAGCAAGTGCCGGCGAAGATGCAGAACCCCTGGCTCCCATGGGGATACCTTGGTGGGAATTCAAGGAGGCTCAGCCACTTTCTACAGCAGCCGGCAGTTTACACAAACACACTCACTACATGACCCGCTGGTCCCATTCCTAGGTTATTTGCTCAATGAATGAATGAATGAATGAATGAATGAATGAAAAAAGAGCACAAGTGTCCCCCCAAAGCTTATGGCAGATCTCTGGGGCCTTCTACTCTCCGTGTAAGACTTGTCCAGGGAAAGCCGCCATCGAGGCAGCTCGTGATCCCGCTCTTACCTCTGCTTGGTAGGATGACCAGGGAGCACACGCTATGTATTTGGGGTGGGACTGATCAGACTCTAATCTCTGGGGAGAAGAAAGAAACTGATGGGTAGTTCTTGATTAACCTAAGCCAATTGGGTAATTCTAGTTCCTTTATCAGAATGGTTGGTCAAGTGACCCCAGGTGGCCCGATCCAAATTTTATTTGATGATGCTAAGTGGAAGCAAGGGGGTAGTGTGGACAAGGAGACATTCTCTTTCACAGCAAGTGTGGTATACATATATGAGGCCTGAAATTGCTATGGTCATTTTTTTTGCCACAAAGAAAAATGAGTCTAAGGATGGGGACAGAAGTGATTAGAGAGATAAGAGAACAACAGCAATAGGACTGGAGCCTTGATCAAACCATATCTGATGTCCATGTCTCTCTGTATTTTTCAGATACCAGTAAATTCTCTTCAGAAGCCAGTTGGAGTTGGGGTTTTTTGTTACCTGAAACTGAATGCCTCTGAACTAATCTAGATATGGATCTGAGAATGGATTTGGTATCAGGAGATATTTCAAAGAGGTCGAACAAGCCAGAAACAAGTTCTGTGAGTCAAAGTCAAAGCTACTGTAGAGATGTGGGATGAAGATGTGGAGACAGTCTAAATGGAGCTGGGCGGTGACTTTAGTGGAGCCCTGGGCCTGGGAACAACAGCATCTATTGGGAAGCTCAGGTGTGCAGGGACCTGGCCTTGGGGGAAGGGGGAGGTGGGAACAGTCAGGGAAAAGAAGCTACCAGGAGGCAGAGAGGGAGATGGCCTCAGGCACACAGTGATAGGACAGGGAGACCTGTTCATGCTGAGGGCTGTCTGTCCTCTTGGCCAACCTAGTCCTGAGAAGGGGCGGGGGCTGAGCCTGCAGGTGGAGCTTAGGCAGGCCCAGTTGCTCTTCTGCCCAGTCGGTCTGGGACTCTGGGGATCTGCATTCTAACAGGGATCTGGCCCAGGCAGGCAGCTAGTAGAAGACGCTAGAGAAACTTCATTTTACCAGGTGATAGAATCTAGCGATTGCCCGGCTGCACTTGACCCTGGCCTTGGTTCACTCCCGCCACTCACAGGAGGGACTAGCAAGCTGCGGCTTCCTGGGTGAGTCCTTCTCCTGCACCTGCCCCCGAGCTTCTCAGCGGGGCCGCTCGCGCTCCCCGTGCACTCTCTTCTCTTTCTTTATGGCGGATGGCAGCCCATGAAACCCTAGTTTTAGGTCTGACCCCTAGTGGTGTGAGCTTCCCAGCCTCTGCTTCCTCAGCCCCTGGACTCTTGGGACCTGATGATTCCTAGGATTGAAACATGATGGCGGACGTGCTGGGTTCTGTGTGGGCTACAATAAGCTGAGAACAGAGGGGTGCAGGGTAACCTAGGGTGGGCCTCGCACTGTGCTCAGCCCAAATCTCGCATCTGTTTGGTGGAATCAAGAGCCCTGCTGTGAGAGATACCATCTGATTAGGAGAGAAGCTTCTAGATGTGTCTAGCTTGGGCTGAGTATTTCCATCATTAGAAGGAGAAGGGGTTTTGCAGTCAGCAGACCTTTTGGCTCCAGTCTTAACCGCCTCAGCAGATGCCCACCCCAAACCCTCTGTATCCATTGCCTTCCCTGTCAACAAGGATAACACTGCCTTCAAACTCAGCGGGTGTATTTCTACAGTTATTTATAGAGGATCGAACATGGTATTTGCACATTGGAGAAGCTTAATGGACAGTAGCTGTTATTTTTAAAATTAGGGGGAGTTCCCCGAATACAAGAGGTTCTGCCCCCAGACTCTTAGTAGTCAGCCTGGTACTAATGCTTGTGTATCCTCTAGTTGAGTTGAAGATGATGCCCAACGGGTGGCTTCTTTTAAAGCCTTACTCTTAAGTTTACAGCTCACTTCTATCCTCCCACCTTTATCATCTCAGATCTTTGTGTGTGTGTGGTACTGGGGATGAAGCCCAGGGACATTTTACCTCTGAGCTATACTCCCAGACCTTTTTTTTTTTTTTTGCGGTACCGGGGATTGAACCCAGGGGTGTTCTACCTCCACGCTACACCCCCGGCCCTATTTTTTTATACTTTATTTTGAAACCGGGTCTCACGAAGTTGCAGAGGCCTCACTAGGTAGAGAGAGAGAGAGAGACAGAGAGAGAGAGAGAGAGAGAGAGAGAGAGCTGAGGCTGGCCGCGAACCCGTATCCTTCGGTCTCCGCCTCCCAAAGTACTGGGATTACAAGCGTGCGCCACCACGCCCGGCTCTCCCAGCCCTTTTTATTTTAAAACAGGGTCTTACTTGGTTGGTGAGAGTCTCACTAAGTTGCTGAGGCTGGTCTTGAACCTATGATCCTCCTGTCTCAGCCTCCTAAGTACTGGGATTACAGGCATGGGCCACCATGCCCAGCCCATTTCAGATCTTTCCAACTGCCAACCCCTGTATTTTTTTTTTGCCAGGGGTTTTCTCTGGGCTCCAAAGTCTACCCCACCCGTGCTTCGCAAGCCGGAATGCTGAAGAATTCATGTTCCTTAAGAGGAGTCCTTAACCAATGAAAAGTGGAAGTTGGGGATAAATAGCCACGCTCCCTCGCCCCTTACATGAGATCGCTTAAATATCCGGGTGCCATCTTGTCTCCCAATCTCCCGCAGTGGGAACTCGCTTCCTAACACACTTTCCTAGCTGCCTTCTCTTCGCTGCCTCGTCCCCCAGTGTCTGGCTGGCATTTCCTGTGACCACCTTTCAAACGAATTGCCTGCACTTGTGTCCTTGCTGAGAGTCTCCTTCTGGGGCTCCCCAAAGCAGGCCAACTTCAATTCAGATGCGCAACCTCTGTGCGTCGCTCGGTTTTGTGTAAATGATCCAGCACAGACAGGGTGTTATTTGAAGAAAGGCAAGCCCAGCCGAGATCAGACGGACCTCACGGAAGACCATCAGGCACAAGCTGGGGACGCCAGGAGCTGAGGCAGGAGCTCTTTCTAATAAACCGGAGCCATCTGCCTGCCGGTAATAACTGGAATATGGAAGTCCTAATCTGGGCCGCAGTTAAACTGTTTACTCTCTGTTTGCAGTTATGTCTTTAAAGCTTAATATGCTCGCAGTGGTGGATTTAGATTCATAAGCACATTGTTTTATGGAATTGGCATGAAGTCCTTTCAATGCAATATGCAAAATGCATTCACAGGTCGCATGGAGAGCGCGGTGCTTTCTATTTGTCGTTATGATTCTGTTTTTAAATACAGAAAACTGGGAGGATCACCACCTTGTAAATGTCTTCGGGAATGCCAGGAACCACTCTCTCAGCCATGGTCGAAGAAGCAATTTCCTTCCTGTCCCATAAAACTCCCCAAAGCGCCTTAGGCAGACCCCGAAGCACTGGGTATGTTTGCAAACTGCAAATACAGCAGACATTTAATTTCACTGAATTCATCAAAACCCTAATTGAGACAGGAGCTCAAACCTTACAGTTTAATTACTTTAATTTCAGATGGGTAACAGACTTCATCATGTGCTGCCCTTTATGCTGAAATGCTCGGAGAGAGGTCCGTGGGTGCCCGCTGGTAATTCTCACAGCCAAATGAAAGTGTGGATCAACATAAATCATAATGCTAAGTGAGACCCATGATTGCATGTATTAATCACTTCGACTCCCAGTTTCTACCCTGTGCTGTAACCTTCCACTGGGCCAGCTCCATAGCCTGGGCCGGCCTCTCCATGTGCACGGCCGGGCACCCTTCACCTCTTACTGAGTCTTCTTTTCTCTCTACTGATCAGACAGAACAGAAGCAAGGACCAGTCCTCTGAGGTCGTCCTTCTAGCAGCAACTCTTCATTCTGATTCTCACTTAGAACAACTCGTTCCTGACTTTCCCTTTCCTTCCCGTAATGTATCCTTGGGAACCCCAGATGCCTGACAGTTAGATAACTCCACCTACAGGTGGCCAAATTATCACAGTGACCCAGGGTGGAATTTTGGCAGCCAGAATCCCCAGGGTTTGGTGTTCTGAGAACTGATACCCAGAGACTGGTATTCTGAGAATTGATAATGGTGTCTAACTTGTCATGACTCACCGTGAGAAGCAGGTGCTATTCATGCCAAACCGGCTACTTTTCATCTTCAGACAATGCTGGGAGGAAGGTGCATTTATACCCACTCTAGAGATGAGAAAACGGAGGCACAGACAGCCGAAGTCACTTCTCCAAGGTCCCACTGCCAGCAAATGGCGGAGCCAGGATTCAACCCCCGGCCAGTCTGATTCCCTAGCCCATGTTCCTTCCAAAACATCATTCTGCTTTCTGTGCCAAGAGTTTAGGGATCCTCCACAACCCTAAATAAGAGAGCTGGCTGGCCTTGAGAATCTCCATGTGGGCACAGGACAAAGAACATCGGAAACAGGGCTGGCACCCAGAGTCACCAGGCAGGCTGCTTCTAACAGCCCTGGTCGGTACTTCCCTCCACCGTCATGTGGGGGTGTGAGACAAGCCAGCAAAGACCCCTGGAGGGAAACGTGACAGGTACCAGTGCTGCTGACGCGCGGGCAGCCACGTGCCTTTGATGCAGGTGTTTCAACCCAGCCTGTGATCGACTGTGTTGCTGATGAATTATGGACCATGTGCGCGAATTAAACCCATCTCAGAAGCAATTAGATGTGTGACGTTGAGTAGACGCCGCCCAGGCGTTTGCTTCGTTTCTTTACATTATCTCTGCCCCTGTGGGCTTGCTTTGGAGTCAAGCTCCAGGTACAAACGACTAATGAACGAATGACAACACTAATAATGGCTGGGCTAATAATCATACCGCTAATCGTGACAGTGCTAATTAAGAGAGCGCTGACAGCAGCTCGCTCTGCCGGGGGACTCCTCCTCTCTGGACGGCGACGAGAGGGTGTCTGAGCAGAGGACAGCCGGGGGTGCAGGTGGCCCCAGAAGCAATGACCTAGACTGGCTCTGTGTGCGTGTGTGTGTGTGTGTGTGTGTGTGGTGACCACAGATATAGAATTAAAAGGCACTGTAGTATGAGTTCCCAATGTCTAAGACAACAGACCATTGAAGAAAAGGTTGAGAAAATAGGAAATGTTCAGCCTGGTGAGTTGCACAGAGCTCAACCATCAGGAACCAAACCAGTTGTCCAGGACCCCCTTGCCAAAGGAACCTGTCCACTCTGGGACCCCTGGCTTGTTCCTGACTAGCTCAAGGTGTCCCTCTGTCTGTCACTTGGAAGCAAATAACACACCAGGCATCCCAGGCAAATCAACAGGCATAAAGATGGCGGCTGTACAAAGTGTGGTGTGGAGAAGACCAGTGGTGACCGAGTGCATCCTGGGAGGAGAGATGGGCAGCACAGGGTGCCCATCTGGCTGCGGAGAAACGGGGACGCCGGGCAAAGGGTGAGAGAAGGAGGCTGGGAGCTTTCCTCAGCCTCTTAGGGTTACCGGCTTTCTCGACATTGCAAGCGAAGCCAACTCAGTGGACTTCTAGAATTTGCTTTTTCTAGAAGACACCGAGTCTTGGGTGTTTGGGCAGAGAGCACAGACGTGCACTGTTTCTGAACACGATCACTATGAAGAAACCAGGCTGTCAGAAGAGGCAGAACACTACACACCCGCACACCTGGTAGCCTCCCACTCTGGTGGCTTCTGAGAAATTTCCAAGCCTTCTCCAAGCAAGCACCAGCATTCATAAAGGATGCAGACCTTCGTGACCCTCCACAGCTCTGGAATAATCTCCTTAGGTGAACTGCAGTCCTGAGAAGCCCCTCCGGACCCCCAGAGCAAGCGACAGTAGCAAGGAAATAAAGTGATCCATCCCTGCAGAAAGAAGGGCTGCCTCCTGGACTGTGCCGTGACAAACAACTTCAACAACTCCTCTTCCTCCTCCTCCTCCTCCTCCTCCTCCTCCTCCTCCTCCTCCTCCTCTTCTCCTTATTGTAAAAAACATTCTTTCTCTTTTCCTGTTCCCCTTCTCATTTATTTTATTTTCTCTAAGGCAAAGCCAGATCCCAAATTCTTTCAAGTCACCCTAGTTCAGATCAGTAACCTATCAAAATGAGGGTGGCACCTTCAACTTTGTCACTTGCATCTTTCAGGCTGGTTAATTATTTATGTGGCCCCAGAGAGTCTGTATTCCATCCATCAGCACACCAAATCACAGTGGCTTGATAGTTTTCCTGCTGGCTGGCCCAGCCTCCTGAGGTGTGAGACCCTAGATCACTTGCTGCCCGAGATCCCTGGTCCCCAGTGTGGGTTGTGTTCCAGCGAGACAATCCCCTGCCTCCGTTCCGTGCCGCCCCCTTCCCCAGATGCCGCGCTCCACCATCGCACAGCACCATGGGTCTTACCTGCCCAGCAAAGAGCCCACAGACCCCGATGATACACAGGATATTGAACACAGCCGAGCCCACGATGGTGCCGATGCCCACGTCGCCCTTGGTGATGAAGACCCCTGCAACACAGATCCAACATCAGCCTGGCCGTGCTGGCCACGTGCATTCCAACGTGGGCCTGGGGGGCCTGTCATAACTGCTAGTCTGTTCTCAGGATCTACAGGAAACAGCCACGGGGTGGAGGGAGCTTTTAATACTCAGAGTGGAGACTATCCCGTGGCAACAAGGGCCCTGGGTCGGGGACATCTTCATGCACATCAAAAGCTTCACTTAAATAAAACAACAGCAGAGTGGGAGGCATGTTCTGCGAGGGGCCCTGGACTCTCTTTTTGTATTAGGGGCAGTCAGCCCTGGCTTGGAGCTGTCTGTCCCAGAGCCCCTTTCCTCCAGACAGGGACGGGCTGAAATGTCCCCTGGGTTGTCACCTACCTATGACCGATGTGAACAGCTCTGGGGCCGAGCTGCCCGCTGCCATGAATGTGGCCCCTGCCACATCTTCACTGAGGTGCAGGCGCTACAGAGAAGCAAAGACAAAAAGCACAGGTGAGCTGGGCTTCCTCCCGGGAGCAAAGGTGACTGTGACACCTGAGGTCCCAAGCCCTGAGAAGACAAGGGCCCGGGCTTCTGTGAGACCCGGGGCTGGGCTCAGTCACTCTCCGACACCTCCTCCTTGTAGAGCTGGACCACTCCTGGCCGGCCCCTGCTGGGCCGAAGGTCCCCCAGCATCCTCCCCGGGGGACAGGATTAGGGAGGGGGCGGAATGTGCTCAGAGTCAAAGGCTCCTGAGAAGACCAGGGGTCTTAAACGCAAATGCCCCCAGGGACCATGCTGATGGAGGGAGGGGCACCATGGGTGTTGTGAGGCACGCAGTGCAGGAGAGGGGGTCAGTTTTGGGGTGGGCTTCCCCCTGGTTCCTAACTGCAGCCCTGCTCAGTATCCTCCATGTTGGCCAATTCTAAAAGGCTGCTAATCCAGATTTGTAAGCAAAATATCCCCTCCCCCCCTTTTTTATGCAAGACTTGGATGATCTCGGGCTCAATAAAGCTCATGGCCATCTGTTTGTGAGCCTGCCGGCTATGAGGCTCTAGCAGGCTTTTGGGTGTGTCTGTGGGGTGGCCCTCCTGAAACCCACACCCCACTCTCCATGCAGCCTTCAAACCCTGCGTGGCAGAGGTGGGGGGTGGGGGCTCACGACAGGAGACGGTGATGAGGTGGCATCTCCGTTGGGAAGGATTATACAAGGAACTCTCCAGGTCACCCTGGAGAGTAATTTGCAAGGGGACCAGATGAGTACACATCAGACACTGGTTTAGGTTTTGCCCTCCAGCATGGCCCAGAAAGTAAGCTGCTGGCTGCCAGTAAGTAGCCAGTTCCCTCCTGGGTTGCTGCAAAGATACCCCAGTCTGGAATGCCAATTCCCAGCTGCGCCGGGGCTGCATTTCCTTGCTCAGCCATGGAGGGGCAGTGTGGCCTTGGTGGAGGCCACTGCAGTGGCTGCCTGTCGGGCAACCTGGCCTGGCCTCCTAGGTCCCTCTGCTCTGGACTCAGCAGCTAAACTCGACACGGAGCACTGGGGATACCCCAGGATGGTGCCCTGACACTGCAAGGTGCCTGTGAGGGATGCATTGAGCAGAGACTGAGGAAGGCGGTCTGACTCTGGGCTCGCCATGAGCTAGGAGCCCTGCACTGCTAAGCTTCCCTCCAGCTGGGCTCCCTGGGGGAAGCCACTGTCACCTTCAAAGCTTAGGTCGTGTCCTGTTGCTTCTTCTTGCTCCTGACCTTCCATCCCCCGCTCCCTCATTCCCAGTGCACCCCAGCGCTGCTTGGGAGGGGTCTTCTTGCCTCTGCACTTCTAACTACTGTGACAAAGTCACAGAAAGTCCTCCCAGATCCCTCCTGAGTGGAGAATCATTCCTAGCACCCCAGCCTGACACCCGGGGCTCCCCATGAGCTGCACGAGCCACTGTTCTTTGGTGACTCAGACTCTCTCTGACCTTTTCCTGAAAGATTTTGCCAGTGAGACCTCTGGTGCAAGTGTAGCTCCTCGGTCCTCCCCGGCATGGGCTCTGCCTGGTGCCCCCCAGAGCCAGTCTCGCCCGCTTTCTCTCTTCACCCTTCAGTCCTCCACCCACCACTTCATCCAGCCCTCCATGTACACAGCCAGGCTGCCTGCAGAGGAGGTTCCGGGATACCCAAGACCTTGGATGCCAAGTCCCTCATATAAATCGGAGCAGTATTTGCACATAACCTACGCAGCCCCTCCAGGAGGCTGGAAATCATTCTTAGATTACTTACAATTCCTAACGTAATGTAAGTGTTATGTTAATGTATTATTTAGGGAACAAGGACAAGAAAAAAGTCTGCACATGGTCAGTACAGATGCAAATATTTTTTTTTTTCTGAATGTTTTCCATCTGAGGCTGAATGCTCAGATGTGGACCCATGCAAGGCCAGCCATGTCACCCCGGAGATGTCCTGCGTCCCACGAGCCCTGGGGTGGCAAGAACCACGCTGCGCTTTGCAGAGTTTCCTTCCCAGCCTCTGGCACAGAGCTTGGCGCCCTATGGGCATCACTTGCTGCCCAGTAGGTCCCACTGCTGCCCTGGAAGCCCCCCCCACACAGCCCAAACCGTCCCACCCTCCCCATCGGGCTCCATCATCTCTACACTAGCTGCTGCTGGAGTTTGGGCTGCTACCTCACAGTCCTAGGAAGGCCACACCCTTCTCCTCCTGCTCCCTCCTGCTAATTGTCTGTCAAATGCCTCTCTCCCTCCTTCACCTGGTGCAGCAGTCTTCCCGTCCCCTGTGGACGCAACATCTCTCCATGCTCTGGGCACATCCACGAGTCCCGCAATGAAGCCTTCTGGCTCTCCAAAATCTAGGGACTGCTAGCCGGGTGTGGTGGCGCACGCTTGTAATCCCAGTACTTTGGGAGGCGGAAACCGGAGGATCAGGGTTCGCGGCCAGCCTCAGCTCTCTCGCTCTCTCTCTCCCTGTCTCTCTCTCTCTCTCTCTCTCTACTTAGTGAGGCCCTCCGCAACTTTGTGAGACCCGGTTTCAAAATAAAGTATAAAAAATAGGGCCGGGGGCGTAGTGCAGAGGTAGAACGCCCCTGCGTTCAATCCCCGGTACCGCAAAAAAAAAAAAACAACAAAATCTAGGGACTGCTGTTTCACACAAGGGGAAACTGGGGTGCAGGTGGAGCGGGGGTCGACAGGAGCAGGCACTTTACAAACACCAACCCTGACCCCAGCTCCCTGTTGGCTCATCGCCTTTATCCTCCTCTCCCTCTTCCATTTCTTTCAGTCGTCTCCCTCCACCCCCATTTCCTTTTTCTGATTACAACTTTAAAGTGTGTTTTTTTTTTTTTTTTGCGGTACCGGGGATTGAACCCAGGGGCATTCTACCTCTGGGCTACACCCCCAGCCCTACTTTTTATTCTTTATTTTGAAACAGGGTCTCACTAAGTTGCGGAGGGCCTCACTAAGTAGCTGAGGCTGGCCGTGAACCCGGATCCTCCAGTCTCAGCCTCCCGAGTACTGGGATTACAAGCGTGCGCCACCACGCCCGGCTTCAACTTCAAAGTGTTTGAGACTGAGTAAGAATCCCTGCCGCTATGATTTGTTGAACACTGTGAATTTCTTTCACAACAGCTGAAAGCAGCGTCCTATTGAGTTTCTCTGTCCCACCCCCAGCTTTAATCTGTGAACAACCACTGAATCCACAAAATCAAATGTCTAGATGAGATTAGGGAGAGCAGGTAGACAGAGACCTGGGCCAAGAGGCACCCCAGGCCAGCACCCTACTAGTCCCCTAATCTTGAGAGAAAACATAACTCCAGGGGGAACTGATCACAGGTCTCTTAGAAGATTTAAACTTATGGGATCTCTAGATAGATATAAACTGTCCTCATCCCAGCCACCCTTCACACACACGATGATTGCTCAGCAATTAAAGTCCACGGAACCTGATGGCTCACACCTGTAACCCCAGTATTTGGGAGGCTGAGACGGGAGGATCTCAGGTTCAAGGACGGCCTCGGCAACTTAACGAGATCCTGTTTCAAAATGAAAAAGGTAAAAAGGGCTGGGGGTGTAGCACAGAGGTAGAATGACCCTGGGTTCAATCCCAGTACCCCCTCCCAAAAAAAAAGTCCACGGAGCCAGTCGATGTGACTGGGAGGCAGGCATGTGGCACCCTCTCTTGTCATCCAGACTCAGGGGTGGGAGAAGGAAGAGCTTGGGGAAATGGGGTCCCTCTTCTGAGCCCTGGAGGTGGAACAGGCCCTGCTACAAGCTCGTCTCTGGGGAGTAGAAGCTTGAAGACTGCAGAGCCATGCTGACCTGGGTTCAAATCATGACTCCACCCCAATGAGCTGTGTGGCCTGGAGCAAGATACTGAACGTCTCTGAGCCCTGATTTCTTTTTATCCTAGGAAGGGATCATTGTAGTCATCTGGTAGATTTTTAGGGATAATTAAAGAGATGAACAAGCACATTTCCCCAGTCACTTAACAACTGAGCCAGTTTCTGGCACATCGATGACCCAATAAAAATAACATTTCCCTCCCTCGTGCATTTTCTATCCTCTTCTCCCTCTCTTAACCTTTTTGTTAAAAACCTCACCCCTGCCCTCTTCCTCTTCCCTCTCTGTTCTTTGATCGCTTCTTCATACAAGGGCAGGTATGTTCTCGAAGGTTCTGTGACTTTCCTCAACTGAGTGGAGCACATACTGACACGTGTATTTATATTTCTAGAATATAATCCCTTTGTAATAAAGAAGTTGCATGGGAAAGAAAAAGAGTGACTTTGCTTTGCATAAAGAATAAACCACAAATGGTGGTAGAGTTAGCCCTCCACATCCTGGGTCCCACACGTACTCACTTGACCAACTCTAGAGGGAAAATACTCAGGGCAAAAACCTGCATCTCTACTGAACATATATGGGAGTTTTATCTTGTCATTCTTCCCTGAAGAATAAAGTGTATTCTAAATCCGGTCCTTTGTTAAAAATAAATTTTAGAAATTACAGGTCCAAAAAAAATGTTTTTATTGTAACTATCCACACACAGCATTTATATTGTGTTAGGTGGTGTAAGCCATCTAGAGATGATTTAAAGCATACAGGAAGATGTGTGTAGGTTTTATGCAAATATTATGCCTTTTATATAAGGAACGTGAGCATACAAGAATTCTGGTATACACAGGGATCCTGGCACCAGTCCCCCATGGATATGGAGGGACACTTGTAATTCAGAAATCACAATGACTCCAATTACAAGTGTGGAATACCTCCTCCTGTTTGACATAGTGACCCTAGTCCTAGATTGAATCACGTGCCGAGGGTGCGCACGGTGCAGCTCAGATACCGGCTCACCGTCCCATCCTAAGGCCACCGCCTGGAGGAGCCACTTCTGCCACCTCTGTAGGCTTACCATGGAGTGATTCATTCATTCATTCATTCATTCATTCATTCATTCATATGGAAATCTAACAAGTTTCCAGGGTGTAGAAGAAATTGCTTAAATTAATGGTTCCCCGACTGTGGCTTCCAGACCAGCAGTCTTGGCATTCATTACCTGAGAACTAATACTTGGGAGGCTGAGAAAGGAGGATCACAGGTTCAAAGCCAGCCTCAGAACTTAGCGAGACCCTGTTTCCAAATAAATAATAACATAGGGCTGGGGGGTATAGCTCAGAAGTAGAATGCCCCCAGGTTCAATCCCTAGCACCCCTCCCACAAAAAAAGAAATACAAATTCTGGTTCCTTCCCCTTTGTCCCCCAAGATCTACTGAATCAGATTCTGAAGGGAGGAGGAGGAAGAGGCAAAGGCCCCAAGGTTTGAGGAGTACTGGCCTAAACAAACCGAGTTCTGGCTGGGAGAGAGAGAGCCTTTCTGAAAACTGGGATTCTCAATTTAAAATAAATAAATAAATAAATAAAATGCCAAGCTTGCAGAGAAAGGAAACTACATTTCAGAAGAGTCAAAAAGATGAACGAGGCGTGGGAACGCGAGCGTGCTAGATAGGCTGGCTCTTCTTCGTGCAAGGATTTGACTTGCTGCTTGGCCTGGCGTTCGCTGTGATGATTCATAAGAGACACTGTCCTGCTCTCTGTGCCCAGTTCCTCGTCTCGGGGCCTTTGCGCCTCTGCTCAGAGCGTCTCTAGACACATGCAGAGCGAGGAAGCTTGACAGAGGGGTGTGTGGGGGTAAGGGGGCTGTGGATCAACAAAGGAGGATTATGGGAGCACAAGGAAAGAGAGGAAGGGAAGGTGGAGGGGGTGACGGGAAGAAAGGAAAAGAGGACTTAAAAGGGGAGAAGAAATTGGGAAGTAGAGCACGAGCCCCGCGGGCCCCCACGTCTAAAGGTTCTGGATCTGTGAACGCAACCAATGGTGGACCATGAAGCCAGGACAAAGCTGCATCCATGCTGACCGGGCACAGAGTCTTGTCTTGTTGTCACTCCCTAAACAACGTAGCAGAGTCACTGTCGCCACAGCATTTACACTGTGTTGGTATCATACGTCATCTAGAGATTTAAGGTATATGGGAGGGTACGTGTAGGTTGTTTGCAAATACGACACCATTTTTGTACAAGGGACTTGAGCATCCGTGGATTACGGTATCTTCGAAAGGTCCTGGGACCCACCCCCCAGGGAGACCAAGGGACGCCGCACCATCAGTCCTGGCCGGATGCAGCGGGAAGGCTGGCCGTGTGGGTTAAAGTTCAGTTGTCCAGCGGTGTCACAACATGCCGAGTGGACTGATGGAGCTTTTTTTTTTTTTTTGCGGTACCGGGGATTGAACCCAGGGGCGTTCTACCTCCGTGCTACACCCCCGGCCCTATTTTTTATACTTTTATTTTGAAACCGGGTCTCACGAAGTTGCGGAGGGCCTCACTAAGTAGAGAGAGAGAGAGAGAGAGAGAGAGAGCTGAGGCTGGCCATGAACCCTGATCCTCCGGTCTCTGCCTCCCAAAGTACTGGGATTACAAGCATGCGCCACCACGCCCGGCCTGATGGAGCTTTTGTGTCAATATCCCCTTCTCTCTGGTGTCTACCACTCCCTAGGACCTCGATAAGGGGCTGGGACGTCCCAGAGCACAGACCCCATCCCAGGCCTCATCCGACACCGAGAACCACGGCACGTACCTCACAGATCTTCTCCAGGGAGGGGACGAAGAAGTCATCGCACACGATGGCCAGCGCGTAGAACATGTACATGGCCTGGAAGAGAGGAGGGAGGCTGAGAGTGAGAGTCAGGCAGAGCCAGGGTCAAGGGTCAGGCTTCAATGATGTCCTCTGTTATCACTAACGTGTCGCTCCCCAAGCCTGCCAGGCCTGCCTGCTGCAGGGCCCTAACCCTAACTCTAATCTAACCCTAACCCTAACCTGCTGTTCCCTTTGCCCAGAACACTCTTCCCCTCAAATATCCCCTTGGCTCACCCCAGCATGCCCTTCAGACCTCTGTCCAAATATTAGCCTTCTGCCCACCCATTTCTCTCTACCCCTCATCTTGCTTTCCCCCCTTTTTGTTATATTATACATTAAATTAATTTGTCTGTTGCTATCTCCCCTTCTGGAAGTTCATGAGGATAAAAACTTTATCTCGTAATTTTTGCTGTATCCCTAGAAGTCAGCACAGGGCTGGCACACAGTAGGTGCTCAATAAATGTAAATGGGATGAAGGAATAGACAGACGAACACTTCCAACAGACTGGCTTATCGTAGTCCCCGCGAGGCGGACTTAACAAACTTGTTTCCACATCTAGGGCGGCCATGCCGGGACATTCCTTGGAATTCTACCTTCTGGCCAGAAATCGCCTCTCCACCTTACCCACTCCATGTTTCCTCTCTAATTAATGAAATATTGTTTGGATTTCAGTGTCAACTGGATGACCACCCAGCCTCCATCTCCCATTCCTTCCTGAGGGGACCCCAGTTTTATCCAAGTATCTACTGTGCTCCCTGTGGAAGGCGACTCCGCCCTTGCCTCTATGAGTACGTACCGACTGGCTAATTGCTGTGAGGTATTCCCTACGGATGCCTATTGGGCTAGACGTGCTCACGTGACCAGAGCTGGCCCAATCTGATGGCAGGAAAGGCTTTGTAGTGCTTTATGGTACTGTTGCCAGCAATGAACAGGACGCTGGGAACCTAATTGCCATTGGTAGCCGAACTGAAAGAAACCTGACTTGGGACGAAGTTGACCCTGAGTCCGAAAGCCCCTGAGCCCTCAGTGACATCACCGAGCCATTGATCCTGGGCCCTGGAGCCCACCCTGCCTGAGGACTTCATGATGCACCTACGCACTGTTGAGGCCAGCCTGATTGGAGTCTCCCTATTACTTGCAGCCCAAAGCATTTAATGGGCGTGGGTCCAAGTTCTAGCATCCTCAATGGTGACACACCTTTCATTACTGACCACCTGGCATCTTTTCTTGTTGAAAACCACCCCAGTGCATGGAGCCCACAATCATGCACTCCTTCCTCCCCAGAGGGCAGAGGCACAGGATAGCACCCCATTCATTCCCTGTCATGCAGTGGTGGGCACACAAATGGTCTGTGGGAGGGCCAAGCAGGGATTAATAGAGAAGATGGGGGAGAAGGGCTTCTCCTCATGGAATAGAAATGCTTTTGGGTCTGGAGCTGCTAGAAGCAGCTGTAATATAGAGAGGGCTTGCCAGAGAATGTGACTCACACAGAGGCCAAACCGAGAGATGGAACAGGTACACACACACACACACACACACACACACACACACACACACACGCCCAGTGACACCATGTGAACTCTGGACCCAGCTCTGGCCTAAACCAAAGTGGACGCTCCAATTTCATGACCCAATAATATGCCTTTCCACATGAGCTGTGTGAGTTGAGTTTCTCTCTCTCACAGTTGTCCTTCCCAAAGCCTTCTGTAGCAACTCGAGTATGAAAAGATCTCACACCTTTGTCTCTGGGTCTTTGCACTAATCTAGCCCCCTCCCCCTTGTGCGAGCTTGTCTTCCTTTCACATGTGTGTGTTTGGTCTCTTGCACCAGATTGTAAGATTTGAAAAGTACACCATAATCCTTGATTCTGTGGAAAGATCACACAACTGCACAGAAACATTATTTGTTCCCAAACTACTGACTCCAATAAATTATTAAAACTTAACAAAATATACATAGGGGGTGGATTATATAAACTATGATTCATCATCCAATGAAATACTATTAAAAGGGATTATGTAAAGCCACATTTAGTGATAAGGGAATGCATTCACATACACTGCTAACAAAACATTTTCTAAACCAGTATGTACAATCTATTTAAAATTGTCTATGTACATGTGTACATACATTTCCACACACATAAGTATATTTGCATATGAGTCTGTAAGGTCATAAAGTAAAATAACAGTCATCTTTCTTCCTCAGTCAGTGTGAATTTATGTTTTATAACTATTCATATTTTCCAACTTTTGTACCCTGAATTTGTCTTTCTCCTGTGATTTTTATAGATGGTGGGAGATTTTAGAGGTAAAGGCCCTGTTTTATACCTCCCTAATCTCTGAGGAACTGGTAGGCTTGGCATGCAGAGAAATCTTTAAAATAACTTCTTATTGATCGATGTACTTGTAGTATGTACAGAATTATTTGCCTATGGGTTTTTTTTTTTCTTGAAGAGGCCAATTTAAACATAATTAATTCTGTATTTTATAGCCTTGTGGATAAGCCAGAAAATACATTCCCAAATTACGATGGCTTCAATCCCTCTCTTGCTGTGTGACTCGGCTGATCCAATGATATGCAGGTTTAACATTATCCTTGAAAGGACATCCAGATTCAGTAATTGAAATACAGAACTGCACATCTGTGGATTAACCAAGATCTAAATAAGCTGTCCACCGCTGACATATTCAACTCACTGGAACGGCCAAGGCGGCTTAGCAGTCCATAAACCATCTCTCCAAGAATATGTTCCTATATTAAGTATTGATCTTGTTTCGAGGCAAAAAGCTTCCTCTAACACACTGTAATATCAGTGCTAGAATTGGGATGAGAAATGGACAGATTTGCCAAGCTTTCTGTTCTTTAAAGGCTGATGGCTATGGAATGCTACAAAGGTGTCCATGCCCCAGGCAAGGAGAGGTGGGGACGCCCACAGTCAATCAGGCGCCCCGTGATGAAGCAGCTCTGGGGACACCAATAGGCCTGCAAGGCAGTGGGGCTCCTGGCTGGCATTTCCTGGCACCTGAGGGTAGGCTTGCCATCGTGGTTATAAAACACCCCCGTGGTAAATCTCTCCCATGTTACTGGAAAACAGATTCCCGTTGGAAAAATAAACATGATGCGAAAGAAAATGGGAAAAGGTGCAATGTTCAAGTTACAATGCAGAGAGCCCGCAGGAAGAATGACTATTATGGGTTGAATACGGAATAGCTCCCGGAAAAGCTCGTGCACTGGCAACACAAAAGTGTTCAGAGGTGAAATAACTGAACCAGGGCTCCCATTGATGGATTAATAATCTGAATGGATTTACTGGGTGGTAATTGTAGGCAGGCAGGGTGTGACTGGAAGAGGTAGGTCACTGGGGGTGTGGCCTTGGGGACTATCGGCCTGGTCCCTTCCTTGCTCTCTGCTTCCCAGCTGCCATGAGCTCAGCCTCCCTCTGCTACACCCCGCCGCCATGATGTTTCTGCCTTGAAACTGGCTGATCCTGGACTGAACCTCTGAAGCCATGAGCCAAATAAACCTTTCCTCCTCTAAGTTGTTCTTGTCAGGTATTTTTGGCCACAGCGATGGAAAAAGCTTACTAAAACAGTGGCATTGATGGTATTACCAGTACAACAGGCACAAATATTTCAAAAGAGTAAGGCAATTTCAGATTTATTGACCATTGACCATTTCTATGTTTCCAAAGGACATGGCATCATTGATGATAATAATATTAATAGATGATAATTGCCACTCTTTGTTGAGCCAGAAATTCCAGACATGTCCCAGGTCCATTACACAAGGCTGTAAAATACAGTCCTTTACAAGGAATATCTCTCTTAATTTTTCCAATGCCTGGGGAAGAAAGGCTAGCAAATGTCATTGCTTAGATTTGTCCCCAAGACTCTTTTCAAGGATTCCTACAGACCCTGGCTGTCTT
>PVJS01000747.1:0-116638 GCA_004027185.1 Glis glis | reverse complement strand
AGGAGGATTGCAGGTTCAAGGCTAGCCTCAGCAACTTAGCAAGGCCCTCAGCAACTTAGGGCTGGGGATGTAGTTCAGAGGTAGAATTTCCCTGAGTTTGATCCCCAGTAACACACACACACACACACACACACACACACACACACACACACTAAATAAACAAACAAATAAATAAATAAGATGTGGTAGGATAGAAGAGGGAAATACCACATATAAGGACTTTTGATAAGGAGGCTGTTAAAATTATGCCCAAAGAAATGATGGAGGCCTCAGGAGGGGAAACAAAGAAGGTTCGGTGATGAATACATTTAGGAGGATGTGTACAACCAGGCACTACTCCTTCCTCCTCTTTCTCTAGGTGTGTGTGTGTGTGTGTGTGTGTGTGTGTGTGTGTGTGTGTGTGTGTAGAGAGAGAGAGAGAACTGATTCAAATGTATATATATATACATTTGAATATATATACACAAACACACACACATCATATATAGTAGTTCCTATTTTTTTCTTCCTTATGGTCCAATCTACTTTTACTTAAGTGTAAAAACTTAGAAGGCAAGGATTATATCATGCTCATTTTGTATTTTCTAATAGTACTCTGTATAGTGAATCACTTACAATAGATGCCCTAACCATCAGTTGATTTGAGTTTCATTACAGTAAAACCACTAGAAACCTAATAATTCAGGGCTGGAACAAACTTTCAGGAACCTCATTCCCACCTTCTCTTTTTATAGATGAGAAAGAAGGAACCAGGGAATGTGAGTCGTTCCTCAGAGTCTCACAGTTACTCAGCGGCAGACGCGGCACCAAATTCTAGGTCATCCTATTCCCTGTCCCATGAGCTTGGTCCAAGGAACTCACCATAATCCAGACAGCTTTGTGCTTCAGAGAGTAGTTCTCAGTTTATTATTCCAAATTTGAAACTGTTGGAACTGGAAGATTCTTCAGAAGAGTCCAGCCCATATTTCACAACTGACGGATAAGGAAGTCAAGTGTGGGTCTGTATTAGATTTCTAGGGCTGCTTTAACAAAATACCACACACTGGGTGGCTGAAAGAGTAGAGATGTCTTGTCTCACAGTTCTGGAGGTTGGAGGCCAAGATCAAGGTCCAGCAGGATTGGTTCCTACTGTGGGCCTTGACGGGGAACTTGTTCTAGGCCTCTCTCTGGCTTCTGGTAGCTTCCAGCATCCCCTGGCTTGTACATGGTATTCTCCCTTATGTCTTCACATCATCTTGTCTCCATTCATGTCCATTTCTGTGTCTATATCTACTACTTTTTGTGAGGATATGGTCATATTAGATTAGTGCCTACTTATTGACCTTATCATAACTCGATCATCTGACTATTCCCAAAGGAGATTACATTCACAGGCACTAAGGGTTAGGAATTTCACATTTATTTGGGGAGGGGCTTACAGTACAACTCATAAATTGAGTCAAGTGAATACCATTGGTTGTAGCCAGATCTCTAGATCTCAAATTCCCTGTTTCCCAAATTAGCCTTTCCCTCAGTTAAACATGGCAGCAAACCCTTGTTTGGGGGTTGACACTGTTTTCCACAGACTATAAAAACCTGTGGAAATGCGTGTCAGCCTTGTAGATCTCCAAAGTTCAAGATAGGGTCTGTAGAGGGGTTGGGGGGGTAAAGCTCAGTGGTGAACACACGCTCAGCATGAACAAGGACCTGGGTTCAATCCCCATTACCCCAACCTCCACAAAGACATAAATCTATCTTGGAGGTTTGCTTTTTAAATCAGTTGTTAGACCAAATTTGATGGGGATTCTTTGGATATTTTCTTAAGTGAGTAGTGCCTTCATTTCTGATGCCCAAATTGGGTTGGTTATCCTTGGATAATGCCCTGTAACACCATCTGATATTTCTTGATTTAGTCCTATCAGTCATTGGGTAGAGCAAATCAGATTCAAGCAAAAATTCTTTGAAGTGAGAAATGTGGCTTCAAAATAGTGCACTTCCCTACTCAATATCTATATACTCCCAACGTGACACTCGTAACACATTTTATGAGATATTTTTAGTGCCCTATCTTCTATGATACTGCTTACCTTTTTTTTTCTTGATAAGCAAATTTCAGTCACATCAAAAAGGAGAGCTTTCCAGGAAGATTTTTTTTTTATTTTCAAGTAGTAAAAAATAAAGGTTGTAGGAAAGAAAGCCACTGATTTCCCACCTGTAAGGCAGCTCAACCCATCCTTGTTCTCCATGACCCCAACAATTTTCCTTTTTTATTGGCTTAGATGAAAAGACATGAGAAATAAAGTTGAGGCCAAGTAAGAGGGACTTGGGGAGAAGCTAAGGAAACTGTTTCACCTCCTCTAGTCCTGCAGACATGATAGGTAAGTAAGAATAAGAAAGCACTTTCAGAGAGGAGCTACACACTACATTTTGACATCTTCTCCATTCTTATTGGGCATCCATCTGCCCTACCACAGTTCAAGTTGAGGAGGTCGGCAATTGTGAAAAAGCCACCCACCTACAGGAAACACAAACAAAACTGTTGTCATCATGTTGAGGGTTTCCTGTGTGGCTGTATGGAATATTTTTCTTTACTTTCTCTTGTACTTGTAATTGTTCTAGCAAGCTAGGCTGGGAAACAAGGAAAAAATTGTTAAAGGACATCTGCTGTGCCAGCGGGCATGTTTTCAATTTCTGTGTCCATGAGTTAGCTAATTGTTAATTCATTTGACTGTTTACATAATCACGAGTGGTCAGTTGTCAACTGCACCTATACACTCAATTAACAGTGATAATTCTGTCCTAGACTGGTAGATATCCCTTTACAATCCCATTCTTCCATTCGTTAGCTGGTCACAACCTACTAGATCATTTGTTCAGTTTTATTGAAGGTAGTTAATACTGCCCCCCACATATGTGTGTGTGTGTGTGTGTGTGTGTGTGTGTGTGTGTGTGTGTGTAGTATAGTATTTACAGTGATATTTAAATGTGAGTTCTGCCTTTCAGATTTATGAATATACATTTGTCCTGTGAAACCAGTTATAACATAATGGGCCCAGTAAAGTCTGTGTGCAACTTTCAAGTATAAAAACAGAGCCACAAAAACATATTTCTTATGCAAATCAACAAATGTCCAAACAAATGATCAAACTAGACAGGAAGGGCGCTATTTCCCATTTTTTTTTTTTTTTTGCAGTACCGGGGATTGAACCCAGGGGTGTTCTACCTCCGTGCTACACCCCCGGACCTATTTTTTATACTTTATTTTGAAACCGGGTCTCACGAAGTTGCAGAGAGCCTCACTAGGTAGGGAGAGAGAGAGAGAGAGAGAGAGAGAGAGAGAGAGAGCTGAGGCTGGCCGCGAACCCGGATCCTCCGGTCTCCACCTCCCAAAGTACTGGGATTACAAGCATGCACCACCACGCCCGGCTATGCTATTTCTCATTTTTGCCAGTTATTCTTACATTTTACCCATACCAGTTGTGAATGGATTCAAATTACTGAAATCTGGATTAGGGTCAGTTTAAAAGAATACAGAGTAGTATAGTAGGCATTGTATCTAATGCTTAAGTACCTATCTAATAGAGATCTCATCATTATCATCCCTTTTAAAGAAAATTTATAAATGAAATGCTTCTGATAGCACCACGTAAATGTTCCAGCCTTCACTCTGTCAGTTAACCATCTGTAGGTGCTTAAATCTCACTGCTAGTGAGTGCCAGTCTATGAGTCAGCCCCTCCACCTGCCTCCTCTCCCCCACCCCCACGATGCAGAGGTGTGTGTGCTTCGTGAATCACGGAACAAGTGCTATGTCAAACCATGTGTGGAAAGAGCAAGTGGCTTAGAGAGCCATAGCAAGTTCATCTCTAACAAGGGCCGTGCATCTGCGCATCTGTTGGAAATTCGGATCAAATCTTAGTGCCACTCTTAGGCTTTTCTTCCCTAGTTCCTGTAAACATTAGGTTTATTTGTATGAGACAGACAGATTCTCGCTCCTGCTGCGTTGCTCAGTCATCTCCAAACAAGCTTCATTGGCTGTCTCAGTGAGTCATTATGGCACAATTATGATTCTAGCACGATATGCTATTTGTTGAAAAGTGTCAATTTTTTGTGGGACAGAGAAGCCGCAGTTCAAAAACTGTGAGCAGGCAAATCCATGCCATGATTAGCTGATATTAGTAGACACCCTGAAGATTTAAAGTGCTTGCTCTATGTTTTAAGAAAGCAGCCGAAAAGAAAATGCCTCGCAGGGGTTAAACCCAAATGCCTGTGCTGCAGCCTATTTCTGTCAACACTCTGTTCAGGAAATAAACATTTATGCTTTCTGAAATGAAAGTGTATTTTTGAAGACTAGCCGTCAGATATTTTTTGCCCTTCACACTTTCCAATGCTTAGCCTTTTTTTAAGTTGACTGCAAAGTGCATCAGTTTGCCAGGCTGGGAAAAATATAATGTGCTTGATGAGAACCCATGGCACCACTGTCAACCTCCGAAGTTTCCAGCAGAAGAAGGCAAGTGAGTTGGCACAGAACATGCTTTCTGCAAGCCTGTTACCTCAGGGGTACCTGCTTCTAGAAAAGCTTTTCAATCCTTCCAAATGATGCTATTCCTAACTGTCATCCGGTTTATTTGGAGCACTCCGGGTTGCAGATAAACATGCTATTTAACTGTGGGTCAAGGTAGAGAGTCGTTCTGCTAAGCAAAATGCCTGAGATACATTAAATGGCACTGACTCCAGGACAGATGAGGAGAGATGAGAGTTGTCAGCGATGTACATGGAATGGGTTATAGCTGGCGAAGAAAAAAAAAACGTGCCAAGGCATCAGTGTATTTTTAAAAAGCTGTAATACGGCTGAACATTTAAAACTATAACCTGTCACACACCAGAGATTAAGATCCCGGGATGTACAAAACATGAAGTTCAGACGACACTACTGCAAAGCATATTTTACTGCACTTGGGAAAGAGGTTTCTTTCCAAAGATACAGATGACGAGGTCCTCTAACTTGTAACCTGAGCGCTATAAAACACCGTTAAATGCCTGGTAAAAGTTCAAACAAATAATTACCATTTGGATACAAGTATGTGTGACCCATGACAGCAATCATGTTTTTTAGAAAATCCCTTAAACTCACTTTATTTAAACATTCATTTTTGTTTAGACTTTGGTCTTTGAGGTGTTTCTACTTTGCTCAGGACTATTGATAAAGATATTATTTCACCCATGTGTCTGTAGGAATGCACAGTATAGCTAGCAATCTTAAAAGCAGGTAAAATAATTTTATGGAGTGAAAGTAAAATCTCTATTAGGTATTTGGCCTCTTTCGTGTCCGGTGGAACATGACTGTCTCGTAGCAAGGCTGACTGCTAACCAGGCATTTGGGCAAGGAAGGTCTTTGTGCTGGCTTCCAAACTGCAGAGGTGGGGTAGTAAAGGGTTAAAATGCCAGACAGCTATTTCTAGACAGAAAAGAGAAGTCCAGGCTCTTATTTTATTTTGCAAAGCATGGATTGTCCTTTTATCCTACACTTTTGCAAAAACAACATTTCCTTTAATCGTGAAAGAAACTTGAGTATATCAAGCAAGCAAACTTGTCAAATCCTTTGTGCTTTAACCATCCCCACACCAAATCATAAAAGTACCCTTTTCTTTACCCTTTTTCCTCCTCTTTATTTCATAGAGAAGTGAAAAGAAAAGTTAGGTTTGCAAAAGGAATAAGACACATACACACACAGCCATCAACGTGGAAAGAAGAAATTGCGAGAACAACCTAAAAAAAATGAATTTTTATTGCTTTTTGCTTAATTAAACCCCAAAGAAAAGTGTGAAACATTGTGTGGCTGAAAAATTGTTAATTTGTAAATCGCAGGGACAAAGGGGCCCCCTCGCAACTTTAAAGTTTCCGTGCACGTAAATGTCGATAGCATGCCTTCTCCATCATCAGCACTAAATTCACATTGATGCCTCTTTTCTTCTCCGTATTGATCCTTCCATGAGAACGTAGATTTGTATCTGTTAATTAATGCGTCCTGAAACAGCGTTTGTATTAATCAGGCAGATAAGAAAAATTGGATGCCTGCACCCCCCTGACAACCGTAAAAGTGCTGGCCCTGATAAAATCATGGATGGACCTCAATAAAAAAGTTCCTCCTTCCACTCAATAAACTAATCATCCTGCTTTTAATTATTCGGCAGAAAGATGTGTGGAGATTGGAGAATGTGTAAATCTATTTACTAACAGCAGTGTCTGGGAGGGAGAATTGGGCTGTCATGGGAAGGTGCTGCGGGCTACGCGCTCTGTCCATCTGCTGTTGCACAAAACTGCTGCTTGGGAGCATGAAAAAGAGGAAAAGCATAGAAAACTGAAAGCCCCATTTATTTTATTTTGTTTGTTTGTTTGTTTGTTTGTTTGTGTGTGTGTGTGGTATTGGGGATGGAACCCAGAAGCCTTCTACCTCTGGGCTACACCCCCAGACCTATTTTATTTTTGTATTTGGAAGCAGGGCCTCACTAAGATGCTGAGAGCCTCACTAAGTTGCTGAGGCTGGTTGCAAACCTGCGATCCTCCTGTCTCAGCCTCCCAAATATTGGGATTACAAGCGTGCACCACCATGCCCAGACCCGTTTCTTTTTGCTCCTAACTTTCCAGATGAGAGTGTGTGGGGGGTTTGGTGGTAGTGGTGGTTGTTGATTTAATTTACAAAAGAAATCCCAACTTAGTCTCTTTTCCTGAGTTAGATATTTAGATTTACATTACATCTTTGTTCTTGGAGAGGAGGGGATAGAAATGAGCAATGAGGTGTGTGTGTGTGTGTGTGTGTGTGTGTGTGTGTGTAAATGTAATATTTCCCCAAATCAAAAACACCTGGAGCCAAACCTACTCAGATTAAATTATTATTTTTCCTTTTTGAATCCTTGTTTAAAATGCTATCAGTTATTATATCTCTAGTTCTAAGATGGTATTTATTCATTTAACTCTAAATTGCAACACAAAGAAAGAGAGAAAAAAGAAAGAATTTACAGAACTAGACCAAAAGAAACCCTGTCAAATAATATGTAAGTACCTTGTCAGTGAAAGAAATGGTTTTTACACTGCAATAAAGGCCCCTTTAAGAAAAAGTGGACTAATCCCTTTTGATGATTTTATTAAGCACTAATAGCTAATGTTTTCACCAATAGGTCAGAAACTCATCCCCTTTTCTTTGTTGAGCTGTGACTTCTCATATCATATTTGATATGAATGAAAATGACAACAACAATGACCATAAGCAGGTTGGGTATAAGTGGATATTTACAATTTAAGTAATATTTGGGTAATAATGTCTAGCAGGGCAGTAAAAATAGAGTTTTTTAAGTTGTGTTATCCAAAATATTCCCCCTTTTGGCAGAATCACTGGCAGCAGGATCTTAAATTATTTTACCATTGTCCTAAAAAATCACAGGGGTAGGTGGTCATCCTTGGAATTCCCAGGGATATCCTTGGCAGTTAAACTTTGCTTTTTAGGACTCTTAGAGCACATGATCATTAGGTATCTTCAGGATTTTGTTTTAGAATATAGAGTTAGATCCTATATATTTCCCCCTTCTAAGTAGGTTTAATTGTACTACTTCATCTTTATCAAGCAACATTTTTAAAATTTTTATTTTTGTATCTTCTCAAGCTCAGAAGGGACTTTAAATGTACATGTGTGAATGCAGCCAGGTTTCCAATAAAGAATTGAAGCAGTCAGTGAGATAGTACAGATAAATTATTGTATAATATAGCAACAGTTATCAAATGCATGCTATAAATTAGTGTTTAGATGAAGTTGAGTATTATATTTCCCAAGTGCAAAAATTAAGGCACACATTAATTGTCCTGCTCCAGGTGAAGCAGCCAGCCCCCCAGTGGAGCCAGTATTTTACATTTAGAATCTGGCTCTGTTGGCATCCTTTCTACCAAATCTTACTGGTTTTATATTTAACTTTTTAAGTAACTAGCTTAATAACAAGAATGAATTGCTATTTTTCTGTTTGTCTGCTTTTTTTTATATGACTAATTGCCATTTTAAAAAGAAATTTATGTTAAATAACAGTGGTGAAAATATATATCTTGTGACTTCTAGAGAGAAATGTTCCCAAGTTGTAGTCTTATAGTCAACTGTGTGGCTAAATTGCTTGTTTTTCTTTGTTTGGTTTGGCTTAAAAAATTATGTTGCCCATCAATATTAGTTTTTAAGAATTAGGTAGTTGAAAATCTGAATTCTTATAATACATTCATAAAAACTTCAGCCAGAAATCAAGTATAGAGATTGCATGGAGCTGGGCAGGGTGGCACATGCCTGTAATCCCAGTACTTGGGAGGCTGATTCAGGAGGTTCACAGGTTGAAGGCCAGCCTCAGCAATTTAGTGAGACCCTGTTTCAAAATAAAATAGGGCTGGGGGTGGAGCTCAGAGGCAGAGCACCCTGGATTCATTCCCCAGTACTACAAACAAAAAAAAATTACATGGTATTTTCTGTACAAATAAAACACACAAAAAAACTATACCTCTATAATAGGTATATTATCCCTCTATGGTGTCTACAAATCCTATAAAAACACCAACCAATTGAGGCTGGTTTGCGACTTTTGCTTTTTTGTGCTTTGCCGATCACAAAGCAATCAGAGGAAAATTTTAAGAGCTCCTAATCAAAGCTCAGGGTCATTTTGAGCTCCCCATATGAAACAAATGTTGCATTATGAAATTATGGCTTTAAAGTAACCTGATCTGCCCATCTTCCCATGCAGGCTTCTCCACGCTGTCCCTGGCGGACCAGATGAGCCTTCTACAGAGTGCTTGGATGGAAATTTTGATCCTCGGTGTCGTGTACCGATCACTTTCGTTTGAGGATGAACTTGTCTATGCAGACGATTATATAATGGACGAAGACCAGTCCAAATTAGCAGGCCTTCTTGACCTAAATAATGCTATCCTGCAGCTGGTAAAGAAATACAAGAGTATGAAGCTGGAAAAAGAAGAATTTGTCACCCTCAAAGCTATAGCTCTTGCTAATTCAGGTTGGCATATCGATGTGGTCATTGTTGTAATTTTTAATATGTCAGTTTTACCCCTACCCTTAACTTCTTCATCAGGGATCTACTAGACATAATTTGTAAATTCTGTGTGAGGTATAACTTTCTAGCAAAAAGTTAGGAATGAGAAAAATATACTTAAAGGGAATTATTTTTATTTTACCTGCTCATAGAAAGCTGTGAAACTTTTACCACCCAATGCGTTTATTAATTTGGACCACAGCAAAACAAAAGCTTTTGTAGGAATAGCATAAATGGACACTCTTGGGACAAAATTAGTTCCATTGCTTTTTATGCACAAGTAAACATAAGTGAATTATAAATCCACATGAACCGCTTTTCCTCTCAAAATGCACATTTTACAACTGGGATCATGTATATCTAGTGTTGCTTTTAATTTTGATTGTCATAGAATACGCCATTTCTTATATTCTGGAATCCTCTGTGAGTCAAATTCTGACGAAGGATTATTTCCCTCAAAGGTACCACCTATGCAGTAAGGGTTAAGCATTATGGGAATGAATGTTCTTTACATTTGAACTGAAATGTGCTAAAATAGGGAGCAACCTCTGATAAGTAAAAATCGTTGGTGCTTTGCTGCCTTTCCCTTTGTGCCTCTCCTAATGCTTTATTGTGGTCTTAAGTCTCTTTTAGCATTTGCATAAAGTTCAGGATAGATCCTTCCTTAATGACGCACCGATCATTAGATACCTGCGTGTCAATAACATGCTCTGATGCTGTGTACCATTGACAGTCACACCGTGCCCCTCCATCTGCTTTTGTTTTGACCCTATCTTTGAACTTTATCTTGGTTGCCGGCCAGTAGTTTTCCCTTTAATTACAAGAAGGAAACTGTCAATAAAATCTGTTAAATGGGATGCAATGAGTGGCTTGAATGGGCGGACGGCTATTTGTTCAAATTCTGCAGCATTCAAGGTATTGACAGTTTGTTTTCTGGGGCCATATGTGACGATCAATCTCAGGCTGGGCTCAGCCGCGCTGAAAAATGAAAAACCAGATTGCTTTTGCTGACTTGTGGATGACGACTTTGTGATTTGGCGCAGTCCTAGTGAGATGAGACCTTCTGCCCAAATTGCCCCCATGAGAGCCAGGGACGCGTGACTGTTTTTAGAAATAATTTTTAATTGATTTTGTAATTAACAGTTCATCTACAATATTGATGCACGAATCCTTGGACGGAGAGGAGGGAAATTGTTTTCAACAATGAAGTTGTACGTTCTTATTTGTCTTCATAATGGAGTTTAGCATCTCACAGTTTAAATTGTGAATATAACCCCCTTCCTAATGACACCATTCACCCCTCTTTTCCCACTCCCCTGTGAAACTGTAAAATATGATTCTTCATGACAAATGGCACTGTCGTTATAAACCCTCAAGAACCCCTCTCCCTGCTCGATAGAAGATCAAAGTGGGAGATAGGATAGAAATTTTCTGAGGATTTATTAGTTTGTATGGACTTCACATTAGAGCATCTCTCATAATTAGATGGAGGATTTTACAGCAATGGTTTGGGGAAAAATTTTTATTTGATGGTCATGAAACAATTCTCATTTAAAACATTTATTTGGTCAGTTTTTAAAATAGAAGAAGCATGTTTTGTGTCTTTTATGTTTGAAATTCCTATTTTAAATTATTAGTTAATTGTGAATGCTGAGCAATGCTAAAACTTAATCATCAAAATTGCTAAAAGTTTATGTTAGATGTATAGTTTATGGCCCGGTATTATAGTTTAGAATACCTTAATTGCTAGCAGTATTTCTGTCTCTGTCGCTTACAAGTATAATCAGTAATATTGTTGATATACAAATATTCTAATCCCATGTACTCTGCTGTTGGGGAGGAAGTGACCTACTTTGCACAGTGGCTGGTGATTAGAAAGTCTTTATTTAAAGAACAAAGTAGGTTAGAAATAGTCAACAAGCTCTTTTCTTCTCCTCTTGTGGTAGTTGAGTAGCATGACTTTTCAGAAAATTTCAGCATGATTCTAACTTTTTTTTTTTTTTGCAGTACTGGGGATTGAACCCAGGGGCATTCTTCCTCTGAGCTACACCCCCAGCCCTATTTTTTATTCTTTTATTTTTATTTTATTTATTTATTCATTTATTTTGCAGTACCAGGGATTGAATGCAGGGGCGTTCTACCTCCGCGCTACACCCCCGACCCTATTTTTTATAATTTATTTTGAGACCAGGTCTCATGAAGTTGCGGATGGCCTCACTAAGTAGAGAGAGAGAGAGAGAGAGAGAGAGAGAGACAGGGAGAGAGAGAGAGAGAGAGAGAGAGAGAGAGAGAGAGCGTGCACGCGCGCCCGCAAGCTGAGGCTGGCCGCGAACCCGGTCTTTGCCTCCCAAAGTACTGGGATTACAAGTGTGCGCCACCACGCCCGGCTATTCTTTTATTTTTAAACAGGGTCTCACTAAGTTGCGGAGGACCTCACTAAGTAGCTGAGGCTAGCCTCCAACACGGATCCTCTGGTCTCAGCCTCCCAAGTACTGGGTTACAAGAGTGCGCCACCACACCTGGCCTAACATTTTTTTTAAGCCTCTCAATACCAAGGATTCCATACAAAAGAACTGATTAAGTACTATAAAAACTATTTTAATCTCTAAATTGTGCCACCTTTCATATGTTGTAAACTTTTTGTCACCCACTCCACCCATCAGCCCCACCTTTTTAGTTTGGGGTAGGCCAATCAGAAAGTCATTTCCTTTGATAGTTAGTATAAACCTCTTTTATTCCATTTTTTGACCAATATTTGGAGGATAGCCATGAAATTGTAGATTTAACCTTATTTAGATCCAATGTAAGTTTCTTAAACTGCTCATGAACATATCAATATGAAGATAGTTTAATACTTCTCATAGATACCCTAGGAAAATCCTAGATTTTCTTTTGGTATTTAGGAGTTTCAGATTAACATAAATGACTATTTATGCAAATAAGTCTAATGTTATTTGAGTAGATATTTTAGTTCTCCCTGTATGCCTGTTTGTGTTAGCAACCAATGTCTCATTTTTCTAGATTTCATCATATTTAAACCTCTGTCCTTATTCAGTAATTATGAATGTCATACTTATGCTTGTGAACAGGCAGCTGGCTTCCTTATCATAGCTGTCGTATATTTTGTGACTCTGTTTCTGTTATATGTGAATTCAGGAAAATGTAGAACACCAGAACATTTTTAGTAGTGTATCTCCTATCTCCAGGTATATGGCAAACAACAGTATCATAAACTAATACCACAGTTCTGTCATTCAAATATTTGAACCCCCTGAGTAATAATAGTTTTGATTACTTTTTTTCTTTCTTTTTTTTTTCCTTTTTATGTGCTGGGGATTGAGCCCAGGGGGCATTCTACCTTTGAGCTACACCCCCAGCCCTATTTTATCTTTTATTTGGAAACAGGATCTTACTAAATGGCTAAGGGCCTCACTAAGTTGCTGAAGCTGGCCTCAAACCTGTCATCCTCCTATCTCAGCCTCCCCAGTACTGGGATCACAGGCTTGTTCCATCACACCCAGCTCTGATTACTTTTGAAGATAAGGGATTTACAGGCTCAGGTAAGCGGTGCACTTAAGCACTGAACAACCACTGCATCCCTCATGCAGTTCAAAAGAAAAAATTTCAAAAGAAAAATCTATGCCACAATTTTAACATGGTCATTCATAGGCCCCAGTTTTCTTGGGCATACACCAAGAGGTTAGTCTGACCTCTGGCATCCTTTCCATTTGGGGAATTGTTTGATTCAGTGATTAATCTTATATCTATGTATTGTAAAATAAGATTATGTATTGTGAAATATTGCCATAAGCATATTGGGTAAATTTATGCCATGAGGTTGTATTATTTTTATTGGTTCTATTGATTCTTATGTTTAAAAATTTATTTGAAACTATTATCACTAGTCCCAAGGTAATACACTCATTTTTATATACCAGAAAATTAAAAATAGTTTAAGATGATGAATCACCATAGGTCTGATCATCCTCCTTTGTTCAGGTCACAAGACCTTCAAGCTCGATAGCTACCAGTCACATTCTGACCTTTGTGACCTTTGTCCCCTCCCCAACCTGTTTCCAAATAAAAAAATAAAAATGGCTATAGCTGTAGCTCACAGGTAGGATTTCCCTGGGTTCCATCCCTAGTACCACAATTAAAAATAAATAATAAAAGAAAAGAAAAATTAAAGCCAAGCATGGTGGTTGCATGCTTATAATCCCAGTACTTGGGAGTCTGAGACAGGAGGATCACAGGTTAGAGGCCAGCCTCAGCAACTTAAGAGAGACCCTGTTTCCAAATAAATAAAAGGACTGGGGGTGTAGTTCAGAGGTAGAAGGCCCTCAGGTTCAATCCCCAGTTAAAAAAAAAGAATAGAATAAATATGTTAAAGTCAAGTTGTTGTCTTATGTTGTTTTACTTCTAAATATTTCTAGAATAATAGCACCCATTTATATAGAGCTGCAACTAGTATTTTGATGATCAACTTAAAATCTCAAGTAAATATGACATCCGCCTAACAGTATTCCATTGCTGTCCTCAAAGACAGGTCAAATGGTATGTGTGTGGAATTGTGTCATTTCAAGGGATAAAAAGTTTATGATTGCTCTAGGAGACTGGAGTGGGGCCTCATTTAATTAGAATATTTGGACCCTCCTGTCAGTTTGGCCTAGTATTTTTCAACCTTTTTTTTTAATTATCACCTTCTTTGGGGAGACTTTTTAGATAAGATTTTCCTAATATCCCCCAATGAAATATTAATACCACAAATATACCAAATATACATCTATGTAGTATATACCTATACATTTTACAGAAAGGGAGATTTTATGCTAATTCCAAATTTCATTTCCTTTGAGGATATGTGGTTTAGCCACAGAAGTGTTTTCTCTTATGTAAAGTAAAGCAAGTGGATTAAATAATGTTTAATATCCCCTAAGTGGCTTAAATTTTTAGGTCAGTTACTTTTAAGTGAAGGTGGGAAGTTTGGAAATCTATCTACAGAATGCAAATATGTGTGCTGAATTTGTAATAGAAAAATATTAATATTTCCATGGTTGTAAACAATTAGTATAAAAGTGAAAAAAACCTCTTTGGCCTGTAGTATCTAGTGGGTTCTCAGCCAATTTTAATAAAATTTTGACTAAGTTTTCTTTAATTTTCTGGAGACAGTTTTAGCTGCTGGCCATGATATTATCCTTTTTCAGAATTTTGTAGTTGCTTCTCTTTTTAAACCTTTCCTGGGCATCTCATTGGATTCTACCTATGTGGTAGACATGTCTAATATTATTTTACAGATATCTGAAGTGAACTGATAAAGTTGTGTGGTCACTGTGAAGCACAGGGTTGGGCCTTCGGTCCCCTGCTATCAATAAACAAATTCTATTCTACAAATAACTATGTACTATGTTTTTAAAAGGCTCAATATAGAATATTTGAGCCATTGCAATTTCACATCCAGGAACCTAAATTACTATTTTAAATGCAGCTTAGAATTTTGTGCACTTTCTTTATTTTGATGTCTTCTTATAGCCATAGTACAGTTGTCCCTCAGGACCCCCCACCCACCCACCTATGGATATCAAAATCCACAGAGACTCAAGACCCTTACATAAAATGGCATGTATTTGTGTACAACGTACACACACCTCCTGTGCACTTTAAATCATCTCTAAATTGCTTGTAATACTTAATATAATATAAATGCTATGTAATAGTCATTATACTATACTGTTTAGAGAATAATGACAAGAGGGAAAGTCTGTATATATTCAGAACAGACACAATCTGGTTTTTCAAACATTTTCTGTCCAGGGTTGTTTGAAGCTATGGATCTATAACCCTCAGATAGGGAGAGTTGACTACTGTAAAACCAGGAAAGTAAAAAACAGAATTGAAGATGAAATTGTTCCCAGGAGATTATAAAGTTTTATCAGAAATAAAAATATTTAGATCTTCTATGGTGAATTTACTTATTGACTACAATTATCTTCAACACTTCTAGTAAATGGAGTTAGAAAACTGGACAAAAAATGAAAGATATGGATGGTGGGGGTGAGGGGAGATCCTGGAGCAGTTGTAGGGAAATAAAAAAGACCTAGCAGAGAAATCCCATTATGCAAGGTAAAGGTAACAATGATAGTAGTAATCTGGGATTTGAGAAAGAAGCGTGGGGGAAAGAAACTATAGCCATGGAGTTTTTCTGTGGTTTGGCATTTCATATAAATGCAGTAAGAGTGATTTGTGTGGGTGTAAGTGTAGGAGAAAGCTGGCTTTTTAGCCAAAGCAAGAAATGAGGAAAGCAGGTCTCGTGTGAAAAATGAATGTGTCCTAATGGAAAGCTGTGAAATTGGGAGTTGGGATCTTCTCACCATGGTTGAGCACAAAATCAGCATTATTGTTACTATTTCCAACATTAGAATCGTAGCTTCTCTGGGTTTGAAACGATTTCTGTTTATCCAGCCTCCTTCTTGGTATGTGAACAGCTTCTTTGGTATGTCTGCTATGTGTTTTTATGGTATTTATAGGAAATCCACTTGATTAGCTGCTTTCCCGAAGAGACCATCCCATCAGAAGTTCCTCACCCCCTGTCCTTATAGCTCTTTATGTTAATGCAAAAGAACACACAAAAATGTATGCCTTAACACATTTATTAGCTTCCTATGCTGCGCTAACAAAACACTACAATTTTGTGTGTGTGTGTGTGTGGTACTAGGGATTGAACCCAGGGGCATAAAACACTACAATTTGATGACCTAAATAAAGCACATTTATTCTCTTACAGTTCTGGAGGTCAGAAGTCCAAAATCAGTTTCACCAAGGAAAGACAAGGTGTAGACAGGGTTGCCCTCCCTCTTCAGGCTCTAGGGAACATCTGTTTTTCTGCCTTCTCCAGCTTCTAGAACCCCATTCCTTGAGTTCCTTGGCTCATGCCACCTCCCTCCATCTTTAAAGCCAGCTGTGTAGCCTTTTACTCTGTGGGAACATGGCCGCCTTCTTCCCTCTTTTGCTTTCCTTCATGGCTCACCTGGATAACCAGGGCAGTGCCCTATATCAAGATCCTTAACTTAATCACATCTGTAGAGTTTGTTTTGCCTTATAAGGAAGGTAAAGACACAGGTTCCAGAGAGTAGTTCCTAGATGCCTTTGGAGCCACTTTTCAGTCACAATGATTATGTAAGCAAGGCCAAGAAATAAAGTTTTGCAAGGTATCCAGAAAACATTTCAGATGTCTTGTCCTGATCTCCATCCCCTTCCTTTCCACAAAGTAGCTACTTTCTAGAAAATGGGTACCAAATATAGAGTTTTGATTAAAAACAGGTAGAAGGGATTCTGGGAAGATGGCAGTGGTAGCAGCAAAAAATTTTAATATCTCTCTTAAAAAGAGATCACTTTTGCTGAAAGTCCTATCCTGACTTTCATAGTCATTATTTTTTTGTGTTTCATTATGGCTTTATTGCTAAATGTGTATCTTTAGTTTAGTCTTGCTCATTTGTTATATATATATATATTTTTTTTTTTTCTTTTTGCAGTACACAGTTCTGGGGATTGAACCCAGGGGCTCTCTACCATTTTTTATTTTGAGACAGGGTCTCTGTAAGTTACCCAGGTTGTCTGGAACTTGTACCGCTTCTGCCTCAGCCTCCCAAGTAGCTGGGAGTATAGGCATATACAACCATACCCAGTTTAGAGAAAAAAAATGATGGATGGATTTTTGATTTTCTTTAAATGTAAAATCTAAATCTAAAGTGTTCCTCCTTCCTTTTTATTTTATTTCATCTGTTGAGGAACCACAGCATTTGACCTGCAGTTTCTCACAGTCATGTTTCTCAGCTCTTTGCTTTTTGTGCAAATTGGCAACTGGATCCAAAAACTAAATCAGACTCGGTCTGTCCCTGTGGCACCTGTTTCTGCTATGGTTTTCATTGGGAAGTACATAATGTCTGACTGTCTCTTTTTTGTATATGCCGTTAGCATCACCTGATGTTAGTATTACCTGAATTCATTAATCATGAACAATTGTAAAATGGTGATTTATAATTTTCTAACTACTTTATTCATTCACTAGTTAGGGTACTTAAAAAAAGTAATATTTTCTTCTATCTCTTATTTGGGTACCAGTGACATAGTTTGTACAGGAAGAGTAGTATAAATGCTTGATTTCTTCTCTTTGTTTACCAGTTTTCAGAGTAAAGAATTGGTGCCTTGTCTTTTAATGTCATTATAAATGCATATATTGAAATATATTTAATGAATAGCAATTGATTGTAATTATAATCCTTTTTAAACCCAAACTGTACCATTTTTGGTCAGTGGGAACCCCATCAAGTTGGCTTCTGGAATCTTTTTGAATGACCAAGTAGTTGTAGATAATATTCATAGTATTTGATATGACAAGATGTTCTATATTCACTTTAAATATTTTTGACCAGGGCTTAGATCAGATTACAACCTGGGTGCTGGGAGTACATTCTGGGTTGACCATTCTTTGGAGGCCCCTGCTGTGGACATAGTTAGGTACACTGATACATAAACCTGATTCTGTGTGTGTGTCGATACTTTGTCACCTACCTGTGCAATAAATATCAGTAGGTTTTTAGTTTTTCCATCTAATTGGTCTGTTTGGTTGTTGTTACTGTTTTATGCACAGATTTGGGGAGATTAAAAAATTTTACTGCCATCTTCCTGGAATCCATTCTTCCTATTTTTCACCAAAACTGTATGATTGGTACCTTTTTTTCACCCAATGTTAAGGGCAAATATCTATGTTAATCAAGAGCCCATTTGCCACACAGCCAACCAGTGTTCCTCAGGACCCACGTGATTTGATTCCCATAGGATCACTTTCTTGTGATCTTGGACTCCTCATACAGTACAAGCAGAAATTTTGAAACATAAAATCTATTTTAGAAAACAGACCTTTGCCTACTTCTGTTCCTTTCCAGCCTATTCTGTTTCATTCCTTTAATGATTGGAGAGAGTCACATTGACCTATCCTAACCACTCTTGTTCAGGTAGGCATTGTATACACACCAAAGTCACATAATACCACAGAAAAGGTTCCTCTGAATGTGGGTTCATATCATGTACTAGACTTCATTCTGACTATACATTATGTGTCTCTGATATTCAATTCCACCCTCAAAATGAGATCTGGCACCTTCTAGAGAGTATTGCCAAGAAGGAGCTGCACATACTGTAGACAATTCCCAAATAGGACATGGGCATTCTGCAGTAGCTAAGACCTTGTCAACAAAAGAGAGTTTTAACATAGAGAAGAACAGTTCTGTATTCCAGGTAAGATATAAAAATAAAATCTTGTTTTGTAAGGCCTCTAAGACTCACTAAATTTTAGAACTGCAGGTATAGAGGTATTTAGCTATGTTCCCAGAATAAATGATCTGAACTAGACACATTCCTTTAGAATCCCATGCACTGAGTAAAATACTAAAAATAATAAATGGGTTCTATTTTATTATTAGGTGTTGAATCTCAGTATTTGTGTGACAATGTATGGATAATTTGCACGGTGGCTATCTTTTGAAATCTCATTTTTTTTAAAGCATGTGTCCAGTTTAGGAGTTCTCAACCCTGACGTGGCAGAAGTGCCTAGATTTAAAAATACTGATATCCTGGGTCCAGCCCCAATATTTCAACTTCATAGCTCTGGACTTGGGCCCAAGTATCCCAGGTTTCTTGATAGCTGACCCAGTGCTTTCTGTGTAACCTCACCCTTTTGAGTTAGTTTATAAACCAATGATCTCCATTATTTAGCTTATCTGGTTCCCATTAGCACAAATGCTGGTTCTCTTTTCTTTGAAGCATCGTTTAAAAGAAACCATCACTAACAACCAAAGCTAAATAATTACATAAATTAAGGCCAATTCTGTTAAGCGTGGCACCAACATGTAAATTTAGCCAAAAGAGCAAAACAGATGAAAGCCACAGAGCCAGAACTTGAACTTGGATCCCTAATGGAGATTAATATTTTCTTCAGCAGTCTGCCAGCTGAATCATGGTCTAATTAAATAGTTCAGATTTAGTGAGTTTGCATTTAAAGTATTAGCAGATCCAAGAATGGGTAAAGCTAAAATGAGTTAGAATCTTTTCTGTAAATGGGAAGTTAAATTATCATAGTAATTTGATTAAATCATTTTTAAATCTCTCAAGCTAAATCACAGCCTTTAAAGAATAGTTTGAAGTCTTAATTGCTGTTTGTGAGCATATCTCTCTGCTATTTGTTCTCGCCTCATTTCCTGTGACATCCTCTAATATATCTCCTGCCGGCAAGAGGAGTGGGAAAAGGCAAGGCTTAGGGTGAGGGCTGAAGGGACTGTAGCCGACTTCGAGTGTGTAAAGCTACTCCACAGAGAAAAAGGAAATTTCTTCTGGATCATTCCAGTAGTTAGAATCAGGACCAAAGGAAAGAATTTGGAGACAGATTTGGAAAATAGAAAGAATAGATTTCTAATAATTAATGCTGCCCTGTGTAAAGTAGATTATTCTTCATACAACTGGTGATGTCTTTATTGGGAGTGTGGTAGAAGATGTTGCTGAAGTGAGCTCAGAAGTCAACTTGATCTTAGTTTTTACAAAAGGAAATGCTGAGATAAGTGTTACACATTCTAACAAAAAAAATTTTTTTTCAAAGAAAACCAAGTCTAAGGCTGACTCTGTCACTTACTACAGAGTCACCTGACTTGTAGGGCCATTAAGAGTTGAAATGAGGCAGTGTTCACCCAAAGTAGATGCTTAATGGGTGATGCATTTATTACTTTTATTCTTTCTTTGAGTCCAGTTGTTTTGTTTCTGAAGAATGTAGTTCCTATTTCCCCCATCCATCTATTACCTTCTGTTTTTGTGTACAGAGCTCACCTTTAGTCCAGGAACAGGTTGGATAAGCCCACCTTATCTCCATTCCCTTAGATACAAGGTCCTCACTGCCATTTTTCATGTACTTAGAAACTCACCAGTAGTGCATGTCCTTGCCCCCCACCTTTTCCTTCATGCATCATTCAAGGGCAGAAATAGAGAAAGGGAGAAAAAAACTATGAGAGCTCATCGTCAGCACCTCCATGGCTGTGTTTCCCTGACTAATGTTACCAGAGCTTATATGACTTCAGATATTATGTGTGCTTCTTTCTGAGAGAAGATACTCTAGGAGGTGGATGGGATTGTTATATGGAAAGGGACCAGTCTTGACACCCCATTCAACACTCGTCCCCACCCTGAAGAGTTCATTTTCTTTGGCTCTACCTAGCAGGAGTTGAATCGTGAGCAGTAAATACTTGTAAGAACTATGGTCCAGATTATTCAAAATTCTTTTAAAGAAATTGTTTGAGGTAAACCATAGCCAATTCACCCCTGTTGTGGTGAAATGATTCAAAGTGACAACGTGAAAGAAACAGGAATAAACAAATTACACGGGAGTTGAAAAATACATGGTACCAGTCATATTCATCTGTCTTTTAATTACTCTGCCTATTATTACTGTGTGTGTGTGTGTGTGTGTGTGTGTGTGTGTGTGTGCGTGTTAGTTAATGGGGATTGAACCCAGGGGCATTTTACCTCTGAACTACATCCCCAGCTCTATTTTACTTTTTTTTCCCTTTGGCAACAGGATCTTACTAACTTCTGGAGGGCTTCACTAAATTGCTGAGGCTGTCCTCAAACCTGTGACCCTCCTGTCTCAGCCTCCCAAGTACTGGAATTACAGGCATGCACCACCATGCATGGCCACTTGATTTTAAATTGTTTAGCCACTTGATTTTAAATATGTTTCCTCTTTTTTTGTTCATATTTAAATTGTATGAAAGACTGGGCTAAGTACATATATCTTAGAGCTCAGCATTCTCAGAGAACTAGAATTATTAAACATGAAGAATCCCCCCAAGACTCCATTATGTGTAATTAACAGATAAACTGTCATCAGAATCAATAAAACGTGCTAAATGATTCAAACTTGTATATAATTAAGTGTCTGTCTTAGCGCTTGAGCTGTAACTTTTATTTTTTTCCCCACATCTCACATTTCTCACAAGAATAATTGTAGCAACCTTAACCCTTTCTTTGCTTTTTGCCCGAGCGAATTAGAGTTTCAAATTAGTCATTGAGGGGCAAAGTTCACCTTCACAAACGTGAAAAAATATTTCACAACTCAATAACCTAATGACACCATTTGTTTTTAGTAGAGAAATAGAGTATGTAAGGGTGTTTTAATGAACTGTTACTAGTATATTAAAATTCCTAAAAGGATCAAGAATGTATTGTGATTTCAGTATAGGGCTAGATTCAATGAAGATCTTAGTCATCAACTATTTTATCCCTTTGGGAAATATGGGCTTTTTGCAGACAAGATCAGGATTTTCAACAACTTTATCTCTGATGGCACTAGAATAATAACTTTCAATAGATGACCTCCTGTAATTTTTTGTTCAATAAATGAATACCTGAATAAGGCAATGAAAAAATAGCCAAGATTATAATCTATTAATAGGAGGTTTTCTCTTTACTTAGTCTTAGGAGGGCAAAAAACATATGTTTTAAATAATAATCTTTGATAATTCCCATGTTCTTAACTAGTATTAGAAATTACTAGAATGAAAGGGAAGAAAAGAGATTTTTATAAATGTAAGACTTGGAACAAATCATGGCTTCAAGCTTAGACAAGTTCAAGAAGATGAGTGTGGTTCAAGTAGCCAGGTGTGGTGGCACACACCTATGATCCCAGTACTTGGGAAGCTGAGACAGGAGGATTATAGGTTTGAGACTGGCCTCAGCAACTTAGTGAGACCCTCAGCAATTTAGCAAGACCCTGTTTCAAATTAAAAAAAATAAAATAGGTCTGGGGTATAGCTTGCAGATAGAATGCCTTTGGTTTCAACCCCCAGTATCCAAAAAAAAAAAAGACAATTTGCTAGTATTTTGTTGAGAATCTTTGCATCGATGTTCATCAGGGATATTGGTATAAAGTTTTCTTTCTTTTGTTGTGTCCTTGTCTGGATTTGGTATCTACTTTTTACAACCTCAAGCTACACAGGCTTACTGTTATTAACATGATTGCTTCTATGTCTTGCTTTACTGTACAGACTCCATGCACATAGAAGATGTGGAAGCCGTCCAGAAACTCCAGGATGTCTTACACGAGGCCCTGCAGGATTACGAGGCTGGCCAGCACATGGAAGACCCTCGCCGAGCTGGCAAGATGCTGATGACCCTGCCGCTGCTGAGGCAGACCTCCACCAAGGCTGTGCAGCATTTCTACAACATCAAACTAGAAGGCAAAGTCCCCATGCACAAACTTTTTTTGGAAATGCTGGAGGCCAAGGTCTGACTAAAAGTTCCCTGGGCCTTCCCATCCTGCACGTTGAAAAAGGGAAAATACACCCAAGAGTGATGTCGAAGAAACTTAGAATTTAGGAAACAACATCAAAAATCAACAAAGACTGCACTGATATTTTAGCAGCAAGACTATGAAGCAGCTTTTGGATTCCTCCATATCTTCCTGACCAGTTTCTTTCCACTTTATCTCTCATCTTCTTTTCCCTTTTTCTCCATTTCTCTTCCTCTTTATGTTTTTCTCCCTCTCTTATTCCCCGTCTCCCTCACTTCTTGGCTTCCTTCACCTATTTTCCTCATTTCCTTCCTTCTTGCCTTCTTTCTTCCTCCCTTCCTTTTTTCCTTCTTCACCTACTCCCCTTCCTCTCCTCCTCCTTCTCCCTTTCATTCTAAAATCTAAATAGCTCTAACTATAAGAAAAATTTCCCTCCCTCCTGCTCTCTCCTCTCCTCTTCTCTCTTTCCCTCTGCTCTCCTTTCCCATTCCCTTTCTCTTTCCATTTCTTTCTTTTCCTTCCTTTTGCTGCTGAACTTTTAAAAGAGGTCTCTAACTGAAGAGAGGTGGAAGCCAGCCCTGCCAAAGGATGGAGATCCATACTATGGATACCAGTGAACTTATCGTGAACCGTAATGTCCCCAGTGACTAAGGAATCAAAGAGAGAACCGCCGTACCGAAAAGTACAGTGCAACATAAACGAATTGACTGAGTGCAGTATTAGATTTCACGGGAGCAACCTCTAATTAGACAACTAAGCAACGTTGCTTCGGCTACTTCTTATCATTGCTTTTCCATCCAGATCAGTTACAGCCATTTGATTCCTTAATTGTTTTTTCAAGTCTTCCAGGTATTTGTTAGTTTAGCTACTATGTAACTTTTTCAGGGAATAGTTTAAGCTTTATTCATTCATGCAATACTAAAGAGAAATAAGAATACTGCAATTTTGTGCTGGCTTTGAACAATTATGAACAATAATGAAGGACAAATGAATCCTGAAGGAAGATTTTTAAAAAAAAAAAGTTTTATTTCTTCTTACAAATGGAGATTTTTTTGTACCAGCTTTACCACTTTTCAGCCATTTATTAATATGGGAATTTAACTTACTCAAGCAATAGTAGAAGGGAAGGTGCATATTACCACGGATGCAATTTATGTTGTGTGCCAGTCTGGTCCCAAACATCAATTTCTTAACATGAGCTCTAGTTCACCTAAATGTTCACTGACACCAAGGATTAGATTACACCTACCATGACTTTGAGCGGTCACATATGTAAGCCTGCACATGGAATCCAGATCCACAGAATTGTCACGAGCGTACTTCTCTACCTGGGAGGTACAGTTGCCATATAATTTCTAGCTGCCACGGTGGTTAGGAATGAAATCCTGACTTTTTGCAAAGTTACAGATCTTGTCTCAGAAGGAGCTGTGAGCCAGTATTGATTTAAGAGGCAATAAGGCAAATGCTAGAATTTAATCAAAGATAGCAGATGCCTGACCAAATTCTAAAACTGAATCCACATAAGTTTATTCATTTAGGAGTGTTTGTTTAAATTAATCTGCAGTTTTTTTACCAAGGACTAAGCCAAGATATGTGCTTTTCAACCAGTATTGCCACAGCATGAAAGTCAGTCAGGTCCCAGACTGTTAAGAGGTGTAATCTAATGAAGAAATCAATTAGATGCCCCCGAAATCTACAGTCGCTGAATAACCAATAAACAGTAACCTCCATCAGACGCTATACCAATGGACCAGTGTTAGTAGCTGCTCCCTGTACTATGTGAACAGTCTTATTCTATGTACACAGATGTAATTAAAATTGTAATCCTAACAAACAAAAGAAACGTAGTTCAGCTTTTCAATGTTTCATGTTTGCTGTGCTTTTCTGAACTTTATGTTGCATTCAAAGACTGTTGTCTTGTTCTTGTGGTGTTTGGACTTGTGTGGTGTGTGCTTTTAGACACAGGGTAGAATTAGAGACAATATTGGATGTACAATTCCTCAGGAGACTACAGTAGTATATTCTATTCCTTACCAGTAATAAGGTTCTTCCTAATAATAATTAAGAGTTTGAAACTCCAAACAAGTATTCATTATGAACAGATACACATCGAAATCATAATAATATTTTCAAAACAAGGAATAATTTCTCTAATGGTTTATTATAGAATACCAATGTATAGCTTAGAAATAAAACTTTGAATATTTCAAGAATATAGATAAGTCTAATTTTTAAATGCTGTATATATATTGCTTTCACTCAATCATCTCTCAGATGTTGTTATTAACTCGCTCTGTGTTGTTGCAAAACTTTTTGGTGCGGACTAGTTTCCAAAACTATTGCTACTTTGTGTGCTTTAAACAAAATACCTTGGGATGATGTTTCATCAGCCCAGTGCTAGGAATACTGTGTATCTATCATTAGCTATATGGGACTATATTGTAGATTGTGGTTTCTCAGTAGAGAAGTGACTGTAGTGTGATTCTAGATAAATCATCATTAGCAATTCATTCAGATGGTCAATAACTTGAAATTTATAGCTGTGATAGGAGTTCAGAAATTGGCACATCCCTTTAAAAATAACAACAGAAAATACAACTCCTGGGAAAAAAAAAGGTGCTGATTCTATAAGATTATTTATATATGTAAGTGTTTAAAAAGTTTATTTTCCAGAAAGTTTGTGAAGGGTTTAAGTTGCTACTATTCAATGGCACTATATATAAATAAAATATATATGATATAGGCATCATTTTCACTGAATCACATTAAAGTACTTGGGCTTCAGAATTAAGAGCCAACCGACTGAAAACCTGAGATGGAGATCTGTTAAACGAACGAGATGCAATATTTAGTTTTCAGTTTGACTCGAGCATCACAAAAGAACGAGTATTTCACAAATACAGAAAATAAAACAAACACAAAACCTAAAATGTATATCTAAAAGAACTGCACGGGCTTTAGGATAAATACTCATCTTAAATCTCACTTGAGGAAGTTTTTTCAAGTTTCAAGCAAGACCATTTACTTAATGTGAAGTTTGGGAAAGTTTTAAAGGTATATGTTTTAGCCATATGATTTCAATTTTTATGCTTCTTTTAGGTTTGTTCTTATTTAAAGCAATATGATTGTGTAACTCCTTGTAGTTACACTCCTGTTTCAATCAGATCAGATTGTTGTATTTATTCCACTATTTTGCATTTAAATGATAACATAAAAGATATAAAAAATTTAAAACTGCTATTTTTCTTATAGAAGAGAAAATGGGTGTTGGTGATTGTATTTTAATTATTTAAGCGTCTCTGTTTACCTGCCTAGGAAAACATTTTATGGCAGTCTTATGTGCAAAGATCATAAAAGGACAAAAATTTAAACTGCTTATAATAATCCAGGAGTTGCATTATAGCCAGTAGTAAAAATAATAATAATAATAATAAATAAATAATAATAAAACCATGTCTATAGCTGTAGATGGGCTTCACATCTGTAAAGCAATCAATTGTATATTTTTGTGATGTGTACCATACTGTGTGCTCCAGCAAATGTCCATTTGTGTAAATGTATTTATTTTATATTGTATATATTGTTAAATGCAAAAAGGAGATATGATTCTGTAACTCCAATCAGTTCAGACGTGTAACTCAAATTATTATGCCTTTCAGGATGACGGTAGAGCAATATTAAACAAGCTTCCACTTTTGACGGCTCTTTTGTACTGTGTTTCTTTCTTTCCCCACCAAAGAACCAAAGCAGGAAACACTGCCCTTTGTGGCTTCCATTCAAAGAGTATCTCTGAGTACCTGTTCCCTAAAAATAAAGTCGGGGTTTAAATAAGAGCTATATAAAGGCTTGTCAGAATGAATTCTAGGGTGCCAAGAGACATTTTGCATATTTAAGAGTATGCAAAGTGTCTCATGGCACATTAGAATTCATTCTGACAAGCCTTTATATAGCTCTTATTTAATCTTCAAGCGTCTCCACATCACCCTGCATTACTCGAAATCATCGCCTCTATGTCAGTGTCATAACAGAAAACTTTCCCCCTATTTTAAGATCATATTAAAACCTGCTAGAGATACCTATTATTTCCCTCTATCAACAATTAAGTCAGGCACTCCAGCTTGCAGGGAGCGCCATAGACAGCTGCCTGCTGTGTGGAGCAGCAATGGAGTTGCTGACCAGCTTTGCTGAATGGGAAGATAGCAGCAGAGGATATAGATCCCTGTGAGTTGGGAGGAGGAACTGCCTGCGAACCCGAGAGGGTTAAACAGCACCGCTGACAGCAAGGGCCTCCCCTTGCCTTTTCCACTCAGCAAGGTCACAGCCCTGGCTGCTCAGGGTCAAGTTGTAGCTTCCATGGGAGCCTCCTGGAGCCATCACTGAAGTGCTAATATGCGCTTTCTTGGCTTCTCTGCCCATCGTGAGAGTGTTCTGTCATTGCGTTCACCCATGGTATATTTCTCACCTTTCAGAAGTGGCTGGTTCTCTAGAGAAACAAGCTGGCAACACAAAGGCGACGAAATGCCTCAGTTTTAGGAGCAGGAGACGACCTAAGTCACTCAGATGTGCTTGCCAGCAAGAGAGCTCAGTTTTATCTTTTCCTAATTTAATGTCCTTTGAGTGGCAACAGCTCAACATAGAATCTCATATGTTAGAATCTCATATGTTTTACTTCATGTATTTTCAAAGTGTTTGAATGAAATTGAAACAATGCAAGATAAAATCTTAAAGAAATCACATTAGTAATCTTCCAATGGGGTCCTCATTTAAAATATATATGTTAGATGCACATATACTTTTAAGACCAACTTCAATATGGAATTCTCTTGCTTTCTTAATAATTTAGAGCCATTTTAGGACAACTTTTCTGGTACTGAGATAGATAGATGATAGATAGATAGATAGATAGATAGATGATAGATAGACAGATGATAGATAGATGATAGATAGATAACAGATGCCTTAAGTATAAAAAGAAAATAACAAGGTAGTATTGTGATTTTAGCATGTTGTATTTTTTAGTATAAAAAAGTAGTTCTAACCGGGCATGGTGACACACACCTGTAATTCCAGTACTTGGGAGGCTGAGACAGGAGAATCACAGGTTTGAGGCCAGCTTCAGTAACTTAGTGAGACACTTTCAAAATAGAAAATAAAATGGTGTGGGGGTATAACTCAGAAGTAGAATGCCCCTGGGTTCAATCCCCCAGTACTAAAAAAAAAAAGAAAAGAAAAAATAGTTCTGACAAATGGTTTACCAATAAAATTTCTGTTTTCATTGGTCTGAGACACAGGCTTTGGAATGTTTAAAAAAGAAAATAGAGAAACCATTCCTTTACATTTTTTATACTTTTCTCATGCCACAAAGGTTCTTAAAAATAAATGACTTTGCTGAAATTGGCCAGTCTCAGAAAGTCAAGGAAAGGGTCTTATGTTTTCTCCAGTTATGTGGAAGCTAGAGAGAAAATAGGAAACAAAAGGGGCTTCCTTTAAATGAAGGGAGAGACCAGTAGAATAGTTTAAAGGGATTGGTGGAGTGGAGTGGGGAGGGAAAAAGGAGGATCGAGGAAGGAAACAGTTCAAATCAGGTTATGTTCATACATGAAGGTATCACTACCAATCTCATGTATGAGGAGGGAACAGGAGTGGGATACGGAGGGAAATAGTCTGAGCGATGTACGCATGTGTGAATGTTTCACTTTGAATCTCACTATGATGTATAATTACAGTGCACCAATAAAGGTATATAAAAAAGAACTTTCAGATACTGTCTCTGAACTTTTGTTAGAATTACTTCTAATTAAAACAAAATGACAATATTTTTTAGCTCACAAAGCCAATGAAATACACTGCTACTGTTTTGACCTTCCCTTTCTCCAGTGCCACCTCTGTCCTTCCTATCCCCATCCTTCCCTAAATAACACGGAGAACACATTTTATTTGATGATTCTCAAGCCACAGCTCCTGGTTATGTCTCCATATAAAAATGGAGATGCCTGCCCAAACACTTAAATGCAGAATATCTCACCATCTTGTTTTATTTTTAAAACCTGCTTATTTGGGCCCCGAATGTACTTTAAATTTATCTTAAATGTGACTCAAAATACCTATTTCCCCCTAATGAAAAACAAAAGAGCAACAAAATTATAAATTTTGATATCTTGGAGTGGCATCTCTTACCTATATTTTCCAAGTTGTTTAGGTGAGGAGTAGAAATGAGATAGAATATTTCATTCTTGGAACTCTGTAATATCTTTAGGTATACTTTGCTTATTTAAAAATTCAATTTGCAGTTAGCTTGTGAAAGAATGCAAAGATACGCTCAAGGTTTTGTTTCATCCACCATGCTTTACATAGTGAATGTGGATATGTCCATAGTCCAATAGATAAGTGTTTATGTTAGTGTTTCTGTCCCTTTCAAATCTCTGGTCTAGCTTCTTGTGTTCTTTGGTAGTGTGGGAAAACAAAACAAAATGAAACAAGTAGCAGCAGATTGATTGTGTACCGCATCTTATTATGAAACAAAATTGAAAAAGAAAGGAATTTCAAAATATAATCCTCCTTTCCCAGGAGTATTTGTCTTGTTCTCTATGAAGTTAAAGGTCTGAAATAATGTGCCCATCAGGGGTTCAATGTTGCATGTCCATGCCAGTTGGTCCAAGGGCTTGTTATGATGGTAATGACCTACTGAAACGTGAGCTTGGATTGCAACAATACAATTGCTACCAGCTCACCCGCTGGGAGAAATATTTTATTATTGTCAAATATCCTCCATAGAGATTTGTTTTGCCTGTTTCTGTTTAAATTAAATTCAAAGCAGAATTACATTACTATTTCTCTGGAGTATATTTCAGATAAACAACTAGTCTCAAAATTTAGGATTCCTGGCTAGTTCAAATTTGTTTATTAGCAGAAAAATGACAATAGGTGACACCATAGCTGCGGGGATATTATGATTGCAGCCACGCGAGAGATTTACGTACTGAGTCTGTGGCCTAAAAGCAAGAAGAACTCCCCTTTTCATTACAGATGCCGGCCAGATTAATTAACTGTTCCATCAATTGTATGGCCTTAAAAGGTGGGGGGTGGAAGAGTGGGGGGGAGTACCAGTGTATTAATGAGTTGCCATAATATGTCACAGAATTTGGGGCATGAGAAACTTTGTTCCAAGTAAGAAGCGCTTTTGAATCTAAGATCATAATCCAAATATTAGTGTATTTGTAAAACAAAAATTTTAACAGCAACATAGTAGATAGTAAAGAAGCCTAGCGCATAATTGAAAATGTTCTTTGAGCATGATACCATTTTTCCAGGGTAGTTTTTGAAAAGAACTGAGAAGAATGTTGTGGTATATATGGAATTGTTTGAATAATTTTGCCAGAGGCCCTATATTGTGTCTTTGACAAAGGATTCTGAAACAGTGAAGCTTTAGTTAATAAAAATTTTGTTGCATGCAATCAAATCAGAATTGCAGTTTATCCCACCAAGAGGAAGAAGAAAGCCTGTTACCTTTGTAAAAATAATGGTTGTCTGTGTGTTTTATAAAGGACTGAACTTTGGCAGACTGGTTTTAGGAAATGCAAACTATTGGGAGGAGTTACGAAAAGGGCCTAACAAGAATTTCAAACTAGCAGGAGCATTAAACCACACTATTCACACTCCAGTTCAAACTGCCATGCTCAGTAGCATTTCACAGTTTTGTTGGGAAGTGAAGAATTGTCTATAAAACACACATACACACACACACACACACACACACACACACACACACACAGAAAACTAAAATCATAACAGCAATTTCCAAAATGAGATCTATAGCTATGTAAGTGTTGGCTTTTCCCTTAAAATGTGTGATTTTACATCATTACAAATAAAAAATACTAAAGATTAATGTGAAAAATTATCCTGCCAATATTCTTGTAATAATTTCTCTGAGATTCTTTATCTCTGCAAACTTTTATTTTGCCTTAGTCGTCTTTCATGAGCAAAATGAATGGACTGGTCCTAATGTATCAACTTTATTCATGCTTATAAATCAAAAGAAGATAGCCCATATATTTCTATGTGTAGGTACAGAAAAAAATCTCTTCCTCCACAGAAATAAATATGTAGTTGACAGAAATTTCTGGGTTAGGTAATGAGTAAATAGATGCTTAGATATTAGGATATCTTAACACATAGGGAGTTCTATGGTATTTGACTTGTTTTGATTTAAAAGATTTGGTGGCTCTACAATAAATGGGGGAAATGGTAATGAGAAACAATGCACTGTACTAATTCTATATGAGAAATGTGAACCTTTTCAGTATGGTTCAAATCCCAGCTCTGCCACTGAGCAGTTGTGTGATATTATTACTAGTTAAATTTATTCTGTTTAGATAAACAGTGGTTAAGTATACTATCAAAGTATTGTTATTAGGATTCAATTAAATGATTTGAGGAAATACCTTGGACCTAATAAAAAATAAACTTATTGAAAATACTTTTTTTCTTTGTTAGAATTTCTTTCCCAACAGAGGCTGAATAAATGATAACCTAATTGAACTGGGATAAAATGCCATTAATTTGGGGGGAAATGCAGGTATGTGGGATCTAGATGTGCAGCAGGTTGCTTTAAGGAGCTCGTTTTGAGTGGACAGCAGTAAGACACTGCAGGGTTGGGCTTGCCTTGGCTGTATGTAATGCAAGCTTGACCAGAAACCAGCTATGGCCATAACGGAGTGCTGGGCATTGTGCTAAGTTATTTGAATGCATTATAAAATTTAATATTCCCATACATGAGGTAAGTACTATCAATATCTCCATTTTACAGATGATGAAAAAGAGGCTCAGAGAAGTTAAGTAATTATCCCAAAGAACATGAGGTTGGTATAGAACTTTAAGTTTGAATTTGATTTGTCTAACGTATGAGCCTCATATGTGAAACCAATAACTCTGTGTTGAGTAGTTTCTTGCACTTCAATAATAGATGGTGCATATTTTTTCATATCTTGGCTATATGGAACAGAGCATTGGTTGTATTGATTAGATCAAGGAATGTTGCCTCATCCCTGATCTCATTTTTATTCCTTTCTCCACCAAGAATTTCTTCGTGAACCCTGAAATGTACATGATGTTGGCTTGTGTATGTAAGACTTATAATATATAGAAATGGTGCTGTGTTTATTATCTCATTCTGTTTCTTTCTCTTTTTTTTACTGCACACTAGGTTTATAAGACTTATCCATACTTTAGGAGAAAATCTGCCACCTAGTAACCATTGAAGGTATGCATCACATTTTATTTCTTCTTCTCATAATGAGCAATAAGGTTGCTTTCAATTCCCTAACACAATAAACAATGCTACAATGAATATCTTTGGATGTTTTTTCCTTGGGGGGGGGACATAATTATTGCCTGGAATAGATCTCCAGGAGTGAGGTCGCTGGTTCATTGACCATTTATAGGTTGATTTGACTAAAGACATTATCCTTTAGTATTATATTAGTTTGATCTCCCATAACCAGTGTATTTGGGTTTCATTTTTCCTCAGTAGCATGTAATTTTATCATATTTTTCCTAATTTGACTACTTTAAAAATTACACATTATTGTTTTTGCTTTACACTTCTCTGGGCATCTTTTCTAACCCTTGTACTTGCCCAGACTCCCCTTTCTGTGAACTGTCTAGTCATAACCTTTGGTCTCTTTTCTACTGGGTTTTCCACCATTTTCTTGTTCATTTGCAGGAATTTTTTTGTATATTCTAGATATCGATCCTTGTCAGTTTCAGTTCTTGCAAATGTCTTCTCCTTGTCTGTCATGCATCTAGTAGCTTTGACCTCTATCTTTGTTGACTAGAAATTACTAACTTTGATAAAATCAAATTCACCAATTTCACCTTTATGGTTTCAGTGTTTAAGATATGTTCTTCCAAACTTTTTCAATTATTTTTATAATTTGAATTTCACATCTAGGTCTTTTTTCATCCAGTTGCAATATTTTAATATGTATAAGATTCAATTTTTTTCCTCCAACCTCCTTGTTCCCACCAATTATGATATTACATTTGTATCATTACAAACTACCATATAGAAAGAAGTCTATTTCTTAGCTCTTTAGTCTGCTTATTGAAAAATTTATATGCTACTGCTATATGCTTTATTATATTATTATGGTTTTGTAGTTTGCCTTACTATCTGATTGAGTGTGTCTTCTACTTATGCCCACTGACTTTGTCTTATTTTTCAAATTTCATGGAAATTTTTATTCCTTCTCATATATTTCAAAATCTTTGTTTCAAGTTCTCAAGATGATCTGTCTATAAATTTTATTAGCAGTCTTAATGTACAAATAATTTGGAGAAAATTAATTTTTATAAACTAAATTCAGATTGTATCATATCTCTCAATTTATTCTTCTCTTGTATTATTTCTTCAATGGAGATATTTTACAAATATTTCCATAAAGTCTCATGCTTTACTTGAATTAGTTCCGAATACTTTATAGATTGGTAGCTATGTCAAATTACAACTTATTTTTTACTATGTGTTAGTGAGTTGTGTTTTATTTTTTAAATTTTTTTTTAATTTTTTTTGCGGTACTGGGGATTAAACCCAGGGGCGTTCTACCTCCGCGCTACACTCCCGGCCCTATTTTTTATACTTTATTTTGAAAGCGGGTCTCATGAAGTTGCGGAGGGCCTCACTAAGTAGAGAGAGAGACAGGGAGAAAGAGAGAGAGAGAGAGAGCTGAGGCTGGCTGCGAACCTGGATTCTCCAGTCTCCGCCTCCCAAAGTACTGGGATTACAAGCGTGCACCACCACGCCTGGCTAGTTGTGTTTTATTTTACTTTGATTTGAACAGAGGAATGAGATTTCATTTTGTCTGTAGATCTTGCATGTGCGAACTTTGCTGAACTTCCTTATTAGTTCTACTCATTTGTTTATAATCCTGGATTTTCAGTGTAAAGGACCTATATTTATATTCCATTTAAATTCAGATCAAAACTGACCAGTTTATTTCTGAGTACAATTCTTTCTCCTTATCATAAGTCCATCTCTCTCTCTCTCTCTCTCTCTCTCTCTCTCTCTCTCCCCCCCCCCTCTAATTATAGGCAGTTAAGAGCAATCAAGTTATGCTTTTAACATTTTGACTATAACATCTTTCCTAAGTCCATTCATTTATTCGACTCCTCTTTTTCCCCTTTCAAGTTACTGAAGCTAAAACTTTAACAAATAGGTTGGCAGTATATGATGTGGATTGCCAATTTTCTAGTCTGTGAGAACATATTTTTTCAGCTTTCTGTAAACATTTCTCCAATACTTTTATTGGAGAAACTTCCATATATTTTATGTTTTTCTAACAGTTTTTGCTGCATAAGAACCACATAACCTCAGTAAAGTATAAAATGAACATGCATTTTTTTTTTTTTTGCGGTACCGGGGATTGAACCCAGGGGCGTTCTACCTCCGCGCTATACTCCCGGCCCTATTTTTTATACTTTATTTTGAAACCGGGTCTCACGAAGTTGCGGAGGGCCTCACTAAGGAGAGAGAGAGAGAGAGAGAGACAGGGAGAGAGAGAGCAAGAGAGCTGAGGCTGGCCGCGAACCTGGATCCTCCAGTCTCTGCCTCCCAAAGTACTGGGATTACAAGAGTGCGCCACCACGCCTGGCTTGAATATCTTTTTAAATGAAGTTTCTGTTCAAGTTAATTGCCCTTTCACATTTCTGGTGGTCTCAATTTATTGGTTTGTAGATTTTTGTTTGTTTGGTATTGGAAATTAAACCCAGAGGCATTCTATCTCTAAGCTACACCACCAGCCCTTTTCATTTTAGTTTTTTTTTTTTTAAACAAGGGTCTTGCTTAGTTGCTGGGGGTCTCCCTAAGTTGATGAGGATACCCTCGAACCTATGATCCTCCTGTCTCTTTTAGGTTCTCAAATGACAGGGAATTGATTTTTGTTGTTGTTGTTGTTGTTTATAGCTTAAAGTGGAGATTAAGTTTTGTTTTTCTGTGTGGATGTCCAATTGTCTACATAGTATTTATTGAAAAGGCTGACCTACTCTACAGTTTTACAGGGTTTCCTTTCCTATATGTATTTTTTTCTCGGCCCCTTCTTCTGTTCTATTGATCTATTTGTCAATCTTTGTGCAAATCTTATACATTCATAGTTATTTCCTAAAATACTTCTAATAAGGCTACTATCTGACAGAATGATTGCTTTTTATTGTCTCATTTTTCCTATATATCTTGGCTTTAGCATTTCTATACAAATATAGAGTCATCATGTCTATGTACACACACACACACACACACACACACACACACCTGTTAATATTTTAATTGGGATGGTAATGATTCTCTTGATGAATTTATAGAAAATTTATATCTATGTTAGACTGAGGCTTCCCATTCATGAGTGTATTATATCCCTCAATTTATTTAGGACTTCTTAAAATTTTTAATACTTTTATAAAGTATCTTTAAAAATAACAAGTTCATATAACATAGCATAAATATTATAAATGTTATAAGCAAGGATTTATATGTATATTAAATATTAATACTGTTTATAAATAGTATGTATTTATCTCTTTAGAAATCTTATCTTCTGTCTTTTGCTGATATATAGAATTAAATTGATTTTGTATATTGATTCTGCATTCACCAAACTGTATAAATCACCTATTAAGTGTGTGTGTGTGTGTGTGTGTGTGTGTCTCACTGGGGATTGAACCCAGAAGCAGGGGCATTCTACCTCTGAGCTACACCCCCAGCCCTATTTTATTTTCGTTTTGAAATGGAGTCTCACTAGGTTGATGAGAGTCTCACTACGTGCTGAGGCTGTCCTCAAACCTGCAATCCTTCTGCTCAGCCTCCCAAGTACTGGTATTACAAGCATGTGCAACCACACCCAGCTACCTATTAATTCTAATAAGGGGTTCTTTTGAAATTTCTTTACATACACAAACATATTATTCACACATCATTACTGCTGTATGTGTCCCCTCTTACTTTTGTCGCTGTCTTATTACATGGGCAAATGTCCAGTCCATGTTGAATAAAAGTGGTGAAAGTAGGCACCAGTACCTTACTCTCCTCCTCAAAGGAAAAGCTGTCAACTTTCGCCAGTAAGTTTGTTGTAGCCTCTTATGGCTACCATCTAGGGGATTAAGAGAGATTCCTTCTTTTCTACTGATTGCTAAGTATTTTTATAATGCATGGACTTTAAATTTTACCACAAAGCATGCTTTGCATCTATTGAGATATTTTATGAGTTTATCCTTTATTCTGGTAATGTGGTAAATTCCTTTGGTTGCTGTTAATTAATTTTATATTTCTGAAATAAATTTAACTTGATTGTGGCATATTTACTTATATATTGCTGAATTTGGTTTGCTTATATTTTGTTCAATAATTTTTCCATCTCTGTTTACAAATAAGAAAATCTGTAATTTCCTTTTTTTAATGTCTTTTTTAAAATATATATTTCTGGGTACATTGTAACCATATACCATATTGAGATTTAGTGTGATTGAAACATATATGTAAATAACACCCAGTGTATAATTTCCTTTTTAAATAATATTATTGTCAAATTTTTGATATAAGGGTCATCACCAAACTAGCTGGGACAATGGTCCTTGTAAGTTTATTTCTCTAAAACAATTATATAAGATTGATGCTATTTCTTTGGTAAGTGAATGATAGAATTTACCATGGAAATGATGTTAGCCTGACATTTTCTCTAGGTAAAGTTATTCACTTAAGTTTATATTTTTGAAACAGTTATAGCACCGTTCAAAGTTTTTAATCCCTTTTTGTCAAGTTAATTAACATATATGCATATAATTTTCACATTCTTGTGATGGGAACACTTAAAATATACTCTCTTAGAGCCAGGCCTGGTGGCACAAGCCTGTAATCTCAATGCTTGGGAGGTTGTCGAGACAGTAGGATTCCAGGTTCAAGGTTAGCCTCAGCAATGTGATAGACTTGAAGAAACTTAGTGAGACCCTGGTTCAAATAAAAAAATTAAAAAGGGTTGGGGATTTAGCTCAGAGGTAGAATCCCCCCTGGTGTCAATCTCCAGTACCACACACACACACATACATACACACACACTCTTAGCAATTTTCAAGAATATCATACATTGTTATTAACTATATAGCCATGTTGCACAATAGATCTCTTGAACTCATTCCTCCTATTTAAGTGAAATTTTGTTATCTTTTGACCAACAGCCCCCTCCCTCCAGGCCCTGGAAACCACCATTCTATTCTCTACTTCTGAGTCCAACATATAAGATTCAACATATAAATGAGATCATGTAGTTATCTGCCTTCTGAGTCTGGACCATTTTACTTAATACTTTCCAGGTTCATCCATGTTTTCCCAAATGACAGGATTTGTTCCTTTTTAAAGGCTGAACAGTATTCCTGTCATTCTAATGAATGCTATGACTTTTCCTCTGTGTCAGCTTTGTCTCCATTCTCATGATGTCCCTTTCCTGCTCTAGCTTTTCTCGAGTGCAGTCATCACCATCAACCATTCTATTTGCCTTACCTACTTATTTTGATTGCTGTTTTCCTCCCCACGTAGACGGTAAGCTCCAGAAAGCAGGGATTATGTCCATTTTGCCCATTTCTGCATATGACACATGCCTAGGGCAATGCCTCTCACGTAGAATGAAAAAGTTTAACTTGAGAATCCCCCATGTGCTGGGCACTATGGGGCCTTTGTAGGATATAAAAAAAATAGGCATGCTCCCTGGTACTGAGCTAGAGGAGGGACAGGCATTGAGTAAGAGATTAAAAACTACAGTGAGTCCTTACAAAGAGGAAATGCTGGAGCTGAAGAGTATACAATGGGCTCTAATTTAGCCTCTGTGGGCTCAAGAAGATGTCTTTGAATTAAAAAAAAATAAGTGGGCATAACTAGCCATTAGCTTCCCTGAAGAGAGAGTGGAAAGGAGGAGGGGTAAGTTGGCATGGGAGATCCTAGACAAAGCCATCCACCAGCTGCGTGCTGGATGACAACAACGAGAGGTCAAGCGATGCTCTCCCCTGGGACCATATTTGAAAGCACTAAGCCACTTGGTTGCTGTGGGTGTTTGACTTTCCGATTGGTTCTTTCAACTTCCAGTAACATGGACTCACTCCTAACATAATTGCCCAGTTGAACAGTGCCATACAGTTGTAGTAGAAATCATAGACATAAAATGATCAATATGACATCTGATAATGCAGTGTTCATGATTAGAGTATTTACTAAATTCTAGTTCTCTCCTTGTACCTGGCTACAAACATCCCTAGTTTTAACTTTTTTTAAGGTTGCATTTTGTGCTTCCTCACACGAAATCTATGTGGCATTTCTGTCCACAGAGCATTCTCCAGCCCAGCCTGTGACAGAGCTTGGTACCATCTGGACTCGCTACTGTTTACCTTGTGCCAGATGCATTTCATGGATGGGGAATTTGTTCTCATCCTTTTTGCCTACACTCCTCCCTCCCTTCAATTTAAGAGTCATATTCATTTTCCTCAGGTTTAAAAGTATAAATATTTTACTTGAAAGTAATTCTGCCAACATCTAGCCTTCTGTTTTGGTTTGCTTTTGGTGGTAGGGGGGATTGAACCCAGGGGCATTTTACCTCTGAGCTATACCCCCTGCCCTGTTTTATTTTTGAAAGAGGATCTCACTAAGTTGTGGAGGGCCTCGATAAGTTGCTGAGGCCATGAATCTGCAATCCTCTTGTCTCAGCCTCCCAAGCACTGGGATTACAAGTGTGTGCCACCAAGCCTGGCTTAGCGTTCTGTATACACCTTGAAAACCTACCCAACAGAATGGGAGTAAGATTAAATCATTTCTTACAGACTAGCTTTAAGAAAGCTATGTAGGAAGTTCAAAGTGGCATAACTGGTAAATACAATTTTTCATGTTGAATTCATACTTCTTTGGTCTTCATTGAAAAGGAGCAGGGCAGCCAGACACAGTGGCACATACCTGTAATCCTAGTACTTGGGAGGCTGAGACAGGATAATTTATTTCAAGGACATCTGCAACTTAGCAAGACCCTGTTTCAAATAAAAAATAAAATAGGGTTAGGGGTGCATCTCAGAGGTAGAGAGCCCCTGGGTTCAATTTCCAGTACCAGAAAAAAAAAAAAAGATACAGGGCAGAAGTTTAATTAAAAAGGGGGATGGGGTCTATAAAAAGAAAATAAAAGGGAAAAAGAAAATAATAATTTTTCAATTAGTATTCCTGGAACCACTGTGGTATCTGTGTTATTATCTCCATAATGGGGGAGGCGGTTAGGAAACAGAGAAAGGGAGAGATATTATTCAGAGAGAAAGCGGGAGAGACTGAGACTTTTATTTTCATCTATCTGCCTCTGAAGTCGGTGTCTTATCCACCATCCCAAGTTGCCTCTAAGGTGAATGAATACGTGAATAACGTGAGGGAAACTAGAAAAACAAGGGGAAATGGTTTCTTCCATATTAAGCACTCATTCAACAACTGCACTAATTAAGTTGCTTTCTGGATATGATGTTACCTTTCTCTAGCATGATTTTGGAACCAGTAGTTGATTTCTGAGGATAATATTTCCAGGTTTGGGAAATTCTTTGTACTTACTTTTTAAAGATTAGAATTTCACTGAAAACAAATAATGAACCTGAATATTTGTGTCCATGGGACACCAGGAAAAACTGATGGTGACAAGAGAAACATGAGGACAGTCTGCTGTGCCAACTTATAGCCAGTTACAGGTTATAGTGGAAGAGCATAAACTTAAATTCTCCTCCCTTCTGCTTTATTTTCTAGAAGGAAGAGGCATCGCCCAGTGTGATCTTGAGCTACTTCTTATTTGTGAAGACATAAATAAGATAAGGAGTGTTTGGTGACTTCCGTGGCTATCTCTTGGCGGATGGGTGAGTACTCAGCTCCATGCTCTTGGCCTTGCAAGAACTCAGAGTGTAGAAAAGGGATCTAACTCGCTCATGTATCTGGAACTATGATAGGTCAAAAGAGAACAATAATCTTTATCAGTGATGCTCAGGAAAGCTCTCAGAGAAGATCCTTCGCGTTGACACAACAGTACAGAAAATCAGGGATTCGAGAGCAATCCTTCATTAACCCTTGTCTGCAGAGGGGTACAAAATAGGGTGATGCATCTAGTTTGGGGTCTTTAAATACTAAAAAGCTTTAGAGAACCTGGAAAGTGCTAAGCAAGTACCACAAAAAGGATAGAGTGACAAATAGGAAATAGTTGAAAGAACTCATGTCCACTGACAGTATCTGGAGAGGATGAGAATTATCTTCAAATTCCATGAATTCTATCTGGAAGGGATCATTGGATGGGGGCCTAGAGTATCAGGACCTTTACTGATGATTTTACCTGTGACTTTATGCAAGTCATGCCACCTTTTCAATACTTAGTCCCATCATCTATAAAACAAAGAAATTGCATTCAATTATAGATGAGGTCTCTCCTAGCTATAAAATCATGGAATTCTAGGTAAGTGAAGGGTGCATGGATGAAAGGTGATGAGAATCTGTTCATGAAATTCAAAGGAGGCAATCAGCAAAAGCAGTGGGCTAAAATAAAAGGAAAAGAAGTACGCATTTAAACATAAGCTCATCGCTTGCGATTTTCATTAGGTCTCTTTAGATATTATAAAATTAGGACTCACAACTGTTTTGCTAGGGAAAGTTTCAGCATAATAGCCTTTATTTGGTGCTTCTGATGGATCAAGTGCTTCATTTAACCCTACACATTTGATTACATTCAATACTCAGACCTATGAGATAGGTGCCCTGATTGTCCCCACATTGACAAGGAAGAAACAAAGGTTGCAGAGGTGAAATAGTTCCCCTCTGGTCACACAGGTACTCGGAGGCAGAGTGAGGGGTTGGACCTCAGTCTGTCCTATTGCAAAGCACTTGCTCTCATTCTTGGCAACCTCCTCTTGTCTTAGACCAATACCAGCTCAATTTATGAGATTCTTTATTTCATTTTGTGATCATGGAATGGTTGATAAAATTTTGAAGACAACTTTTTTTTCCAAATGTGACTGATCAAGGAACAAATATCTAGTGTTTACAGAAATAAAAGTTCTATTGCATTTTTTCTCATGTCAGAGTATACAGAGGCTTTATGTGCTTCTCGGGGAAGAAAAGGAAATACAGCTGTTTTGCAGGTAATAACAGTTTATTTTATGTCCTATTTTCTTTAACAGTGATTGCTCTTACTTGGAAACTCTCCTGGCATTTTGTAGGTAATAAAAACGTAAAAAGAATGCTCTTTGCAGAGAGTTTCACAAGCCTGCCCCCTCCCCCCCCGTAAGTAATCTATGGCAGAAGGCATCCGTAACCTGATTTCAAAGTGGCTTATCGATACATCCAACAGAAATGTAGATTCCAGGACCCCTCTCCTGACATGCCTCGGGTCAACCCTTCCATTACTGAAGGCCCCAGTGCCATTGTGAGAAAAAAGAACCACTCCAATTTGAGAAAATGCTGAGGAAAATGTTTCTTGCAAGGCAGAAAGAGAAATGAAAACTATTGCAAGGTTTAAAAAATGCAATTGGATGTTAACAATATTTAATTGATTTCTGATTAAATATCATTGTGCAGGCTCTGGGCTACTCTAGAGCAGAACTATAAAAGAATGCTCAGGAAAGTCCATGTCAGACAGCCTCTTTGCTTGCTGCCCGTTGCTCCCTCTCCCTTGATCTCCATAGGGCCCTATTCCCAGTGGCTCCCTGGAGGCAAATCTTGTTTTCTGAAACTTCTTGGTTCTCCTTTGGGTCTCATTAGGCCTTACTTGTCATTGATGAATTAATCAGGATTTATGGGCATGGGCGGTACTAAATTATTTGCCTTTTAGATTTTAGAAAAATAAAGTACCTCTTTTAAACTAATTGCTGTGTACTGAGCATCATGTCATGTGCTTTATGGAGATGAGCTCTGAGTCTTCAAGAGCCCCTTGAGGGGGATATTCATGAAAGAGAAATGGGGGTCTAAAGAGGCCAAGGGATTTGTTTAAGGCCCTGTGGAGATGAACTGGGAGATGATGTCAGGGAAACCCTTGCTTTCCCCATCGTCATGTACTTCCTCCCCACGCCATCTTAGTCATGGCATTGGAGACTTTACTAATAGAGGTTTCTATGTTAGTTTCTAACATAGGTTTATTCACATAGATTTCTTCTTTTTTTGTGTGTGGTACCAGGGATTGAATCCAGGGGCATTTTACCTCTGAGCTATACCCCAGGCCCTATTTTTTTATACTTTATTTTGAAACTGGGTCTCACGAAGTTGCAGAGGGCTTCACTAAGTAGCTGAGGCTGGCCGCGAACCTGGATTCTCCAGTCTCCGCCTCCCAAGTATTGGGATTACAAGTGTGCATCACCACGCCCAGCTCACATAGATTTCTTTACTAATGCTGGGGCTAGAGACTTTATTAACATAACATAGTTTCCCAGGCTTCAGGCAGATCCATTTACAAGAGTGAGGCAGGAGGAGGACTGCCCAGCAGGTGCATCTCCTTTCAACTAAAGTAACTCAGGAATTTCTATCCTGATCCTCACTGCCTGCAGATATCAAACTGCATAGTAATACCGCATCCTACTCATTTATAATTGTATAATATAGTACTTTGTCATATTTTTTGAGCCATATCAACAATGAAATCTTTGCCCCAGTAGTGTTTGCTTGTCTTAGTTACTATTGAAATTTTGGAGAGGTAGCAACACTACCCCTGGGACAGAAAGGCACAGTGGGAATTTGGATATTTTTATATTATATTGTCCCATTGCTAGGGACTTAGAGGGAACTTGATGAATGTGAGTGAGTGATTCTTTTTCTTCGTGATGCTGGGGATCAAACCCTGGGCCTCCTGCATGCTAAGCATAGACTCTAATACTGAGCTACACCCCCAGCCCCATTTTTTAAATGGTAATGTCTATTCAGGAAAGAAGCAGATTAAGAAAACCACATGACCTTCTACAATTTATTGCTATTGAGGTCAAGATGTCTACAGGGAAACAGGTGAACAGAGGATGTTGCAATTTGTGATGCTGCTCTTGATTAAACTGATGACTTAAAGGATAGTGAAGGGTCATGATTCTGAGAGCAAGACCTGCTGGGCAAGGAGGATACTACGCATGTGTATTTCAGCATTTTATTTTATTTTTTTATTTTATTTTACATTTTTTGGGGGGGTACCGGGGATTGAACGCAGGGGCGTTCTACCTCAGCGCTACGCCTCCGGCCCTATTTTTTTTTTTATGCTTTATTTTTGAAACCGGGTCTCACGAAGTTGCGGAGGGCCTCGCTAGATAGAGAGAGAGAGACAGAGAGAGAGAGAGAGAGAGAGGAGAGAGAAAGAGAGAGATAGATCGAGCGCGCGCGCTGAGGTTGGCCGCGAACCCGGATCCTCCGGTCTCCGCCTCCCAAAGTACTGGGATCACAAGCGTGCGCCACCACGCCCGGCTTATTTCAGCATTTTAAAGCTGAACTGGAGGATCAGATTGCCAAAAGCAACACCTTGGAACGCCGTCAGTCCACAAGCATTAACAAGGGGCATAGACGGCAGTATCTGTTCACCCACCAGAGCAAGTGCTGCAGGAAGAGCCCACAGGAAAAGCTGCCAGGGGCCCCATGCCACTCCTAAATGGTAAGCTGAAATTGGGCACCTGTGTGCAAGCCAAGGAGAGGCTTCAGGAACATTCATCTAGACACAAGCTGTTGGGAGACAAATACAAGAGGATTTAAATAATTACAGCCTATAAAAGACTTCACGGGGCAAACTGTCTTTTTTTTTTTTGCAGTACTGGGGATTGAACCCAGGGGTATTCTACTTCTGAGCTACACCCCCAGCCCTATTTTTTATTCTTTATTTTGAAGCAGGATCTCACTAAGTTGTGGAGGGCCTCACTAAGTAGCTGAGGCTATCCACGAACCTTCGATCCTCCCATCTCAGCCTCCCAAGTACTGGGATTACAAGCGTACACCACCACATCTGGTACAAACTGAACTTTTTATCCACTTTTGCACAAATAGAATAAAGAATGGGACTACAATAAGATTTTAAAATATGGGCAGTGATGTTCAGTGGCAAACTAGAAGCTTGAGATACTAGAAGCTAGTATCTCACATGAGAATTTCTGAATGGCACAGATTTCTTGCCCTTAGAATATGAGGAATGCTAATATTGTTTGCAGCCCACATAAGGAGAGTTCTTTCCCAGATATTTTATGCTAAAAACTTCTTGCATCTTCCCATGTGGAAGGGTCATTTGTATGGTTAAGAATTGACCTTATGAAGTTGAATATCCAATCCTTAATAAAGGATCACTGAAATGTTATTAGAGTTTTTTTTCTAGGTTTGGTAGTGTTAGGGATTGCCTTGAAAATGTAGCTCTTTTTATGTTATCTTACTATTTCTAACAAGTAGGTGGTTATCTCCTGTAGGCCAGATCGCTCTCCTGAGCCTTTCAGCTTCCAAGTTACCAAGTTTTAACAGTATTTTCTGGGGTAATATTGACATGTACTTCTAATAATAAATAAGTTAAATGTGACTACAAAATGACCTTAAGAAAAAGAAAATGTAGTATGAACGCTAACTGCATCTTATATAGCATTTATTTATTGGTCTGTCTATGAATCACTTATAAACATCAGGGAATTGGAAGAGAAAGGTAACTGCTACCTGCTCAGCAAGCATCTGCTATGAGGAGTATTGTGATATAGAGTTAGGACATTTACTAACCATAATTTGGATGGTATGCCAATAATTCCTATACAACACGGATGTTGAAATTAAGAAGGCAAGAGCAATTTGCCCAAGTTCAGACAGTTTATATGTAGAAGAATTAATAATTAAACAGAATCTTCATAGCTCCAAAGCTGTTATCCCCAAATTCTACCTCTCCATCTTTTCCTCCTGTCTCCACTGCACCACAATGCATCAACTATAGCACCCATTGTTTATTTATTTATTCTAGTTGGCTGTGCGTGTGTGTCTGTGTGTGTGGTACTAGGGACTGAACCCAGGGGCATTCTACCTCTGAGTTAAACCCCCAGACCTTTTTAATTTGAAACAGGGTCTTACTAGGTTGCTGGAAGTCTCACTATGTTGTTGAGCCTGTCCTTGACCCTGCAATCCTCCTGTCTTAGCCTCCCAAGTTCTGGGATTACAGGTGTGTGCTACCATGCCTGGCTTCTATCTGGTCTTGATAAATGCATTGCAAATCTTCTTTCTTGGCCCACTACACTCACTTATATTGAGTGTGTAGGGAAAAATGAAGATGAGACATAGCCCAGAAGTTGAGTGCCTTGTTTAATGCTGACCTGCTACTAGAAGATGGGTAATTCACAGGATATATCTACAATTATTATCTATTTAAAATATAAAATGTAGAAACATCAAAGGAACTCAGATGCCTCCTCTTTCATCTTACAAACCAAGAAACTGAGCCCCACAGTGACACAGCTAGTTATAATTCATCAACCAGTCACTTATCAAATGGGGCAGCAGAGAATTTTATTTCAGCATTATTCAAGCAGTGATTGGCAGGAAAAGGATCTATTATTTCTCATTTGGATTTTCAGCACTATTTTTAAAATCAAGTTTGCTGAAATAAACATGCGTCTTCAGAACAAATGAATTACTGTTATGTGCTTCTTGCCTGGGATTATGAGTTTCCTAAGTGTTAGATGGAATCAAACTATAAGGAAAACAAAACCAGGGAGAAGTAATCTTTGCAGATTAATTCAGTTCTTCTACCCTAGTTTATGAGGCAGCAATCTTGCCATGCTTATCGATTATCAGACAAGACTACTAATCCCCTTAAGGTCATTAAGTGTACTTAATTAAAGAGCAGTTAGCAAGCTTCTCTTTACTAAAGTAATGTGGCTGTTAAAAGTGATTTGTACTTTGCCAATACGGTCGCTATTAATCTGAAGGACAATTTGTCATTTATATTTTCCCAAACAAATATATTTGGTAGGTCAAATGAGTACTGATATTTATCATGCATCCTCTTGATGCACAGTATCTGTAATTGTCAATTAAGAAAAAAAGTGCCCAATTGGTCTATCTGTATCATAGAACAGACACTTCTATCTTTTGGGAATCATTCCCAATTCTTGTTTGCCTCACAATCTGATACATTTTCTGCTTTTGCCAGTGGTGTTGTAGGGAACAGTGTTGATTTGGAAAATAAAATGATCTTTTGTAACCTGCTGTGTTACACAAAGAATTTGAACAAGAATGAAAGAAACAGATACATTTGCATTATAGAGTAGTTCCTGAGCTTCATTAAAAAACAAAAACTAGCCGGTTGTGGTGGCAGAATGCCACCATGGTGGCGCACACTTGTAATCCCAGTCAGTACTTGGGAGGCTGAGACAGGAGGATAGCAGGTTTAAAGCCAGCCTCAGCAATTTAGTGAGGCTCTCAGCAACCTAGTGAGACCCTGTTCCAAATAAGATATAAAATTGGGCTGGGGGTATAACTTGGAGGTAGAATGCCTCTGGGCTCAATCCCCAGTACCAAATAAATAAATAAGTGAATAAATAAATAAATAAATAAATAAACAAATAAAAAATAAGTAAAGCAAAAGACTAAAATTAAAATTGAGTCACAAGATTCATAGTTAGAAATCATAGGTTGCTGCATTTGTTGTAATTTCAGGGTACAGTTGTAGAAATGTGCAGATGACTGCATTTATTAACTGGCCTCCGTAGCATTCTCCATTTGGTCCTATTCCCTTCAATAACTTCACATGCAATTGTCTCAGGGTTGTGCCTGCAATATGGTTAAGTGTTCAATGACAGTGTATCAAACACTCATGCAGATGGCTGGGTATTAAGGAGTTCCTACAGAAAAAGAAGAGTAATCACATAACACAGTGCCACCTTTCATAAATGTCCCAGGATGATCCTGTTGGGTGGTGCTGACATAACATGTGTAGCTAGAATCTTCTAGAAAGGACTGGAGATGCTTCTAGCACTCACAGAAGGGATGGTAAACCTGGATGTTAGCAATGGATTAGCTCGTAGACCATCTCCTTTCTCTCTTTCCTCTAGGCTCCATCTCTATTTCTCAATTGAAAATGGATTCATAAGGCAGTTATCTCATTTGAGAACATGTAAGAAAACATTCAGCTCCCCGGAGAAAAGAAAACACAGCAAAACAACAAGGTTTTATTAACAGAGGTTATTTTCTATCTGTTTCTTCAAATTACAGTCTGAAAGGTTAGACCATGATAAATGGAGAGAGAAGAAACTGCTATGATTTTGCAAGGTAAGTGCCAGGGAAAAATATATCTAAGCATCATGTCTTTGAGTGACAGGGAGGGGGATTATTGACCCTTTCTGACTCCAGATCCCATCACAACCACAACCATTTCCCTGTGGAATCCACCTTCACAGCCTGACCAAATGTGCAAAGCTTAACAATACAGTTGCTGGTGCAGTTGGCATAGTCTCCAACCAGACACTCAGTTCTCCTTTCGGCTCTCAGGTATCAATGTGACAGCTCTGAAATTGTCTAGTGGTTCTAATTTCACAACTGGAATAGAGATGAATGTCTTAGGGTGATTAGTTGGTTTCTAACCATAATAGATCTAGCATGCATATTTAGAATTCAGTAGTGCAATACCAAGATGACAATTCGATGAACCATGGCCCAAATTAGGAGTTCCCAAAAGGCTATCAGTAGAAGGTTATACCTTGGGTTTGGATCAGGTTAGCAAAGCCTAGGAACTAGAGATGTAGCGTGAGAAGTATAACAACAAGTTGCATTGATTGATCTTATTGGTCTTGCCAAACATATGATTACCTCTGTTATCCAGCAGCCGCCTGTGAGGTACATTCCAGTGTACAAGTTAGGGGACTGAGGCTTAGCAAGATTACACTTCATCAATTGACTCCAGAAAGAAGTGCTTCTCCACTATATGACTTTAAGAAGGGAGAAGAGCAGGTGAATGAGCACACTTAGGAGGGGCAGAAGAAGCATCCCCTAAATCCCTCCACCAATACTCAAATATCGGACTAGAAATGACCATGCATTAGTGATCATGATTCTTACCATCATGGTGAGTGGTGGGAAAGAGGGATGGTAGTAGCATCAAGTACATGTGTTACAGAAGGTTTTTTAAACTTTCTCTGCTCCAGTGGAAGAGTTGTCTCCTAAGGTAAAATCAATCGAATTCCAGAGAAAAAACATTTGACCAGGTTCATAGTACTAGAATGGTGTGGTTATGCATTAAGAGCTTACTCTTTTATTCACCATTTCTATTGGTCTGAGGATTGATGCACCTGGAGTTGCAGAAACCACAACTTAACTAGACCAACCACACTCCCCACTTTCACTCTGATTTGTTTTCCTCGCTGTTTTTCTGTGTGTTTCTGTAACTTCCTTATGTGTGTTTATGTTTTCCAATGTCATAGTCATATCCAGGACATCTCTTTAATATTCCTTCAGTGACTATTAAATTTGATTTAAAAATACATTAATTTAGATATTTTCAAGCTGCTTACCAGTTACCAGTATTTTTAATGTCCTATTTATCTAATACAGTTGCTTGTGCTGTTTTTATAATCAGATAAGGGTCATTAAACCATTTTTGAGATTAAATAGCACAAAACCATTTTTTTTCTGTTTATGTGTCCCATTAATATTGGAGCTTATGCTTGCTATGGCTTAATGCTTCCATTTTAAAATATCATTTATGTTAATATGGAAAGGCTCTATTATCTAATTGTGAAGATTATTTCCATTACCTTACAGTGTAATCTCTGCAAATATTGGCCTCCATAGTTCTTTGAACTGACAGATTTTTAACCTTGGGCATTTCTTAGGACATTGTTCAAAATGCTGTTATTTACTTTTACTTGTTCACTTTTTTTTTAAATCTTTGGTGGGTTTTATTTTCCCTTTTCAAAGTAACAGGTGCCTAATCACAAATGCTTAGCTTCTTGTTTTGGTACATCTATTATCTAGAACACTCATAACATAGAGGACTCAGTGAACCTTTTTCCTGAAACAAGACAGGGACAAAGGGACCAGCAGAGACAGATTGAGAAAGAGAGAGCAAGTGAGTGATAAGCTAATTAAGACTTCCACCTCTTAAATAGCCTTTCCTTTGATTTCTAATCACTCAGAGTCCACTGCTCCAAAACAGAAAAAGTCAACAGACATAAGGTGCTCTGAATTATGAATATCACAGTAACCCAAGGTCCCTTCCATGACTGGACATCTTAAAATTTCTGGGAAGCTCCTATTTCGAATAATAGCTTCTATTGTTGATATAAATACATCCATGTGTCCCACAAGTTCCAATTATTAGCTGAAACAAAAAGTCATTGTAAATTTTATACAACAATATTTTTAATGATGGAAGGGCTGATTTCTCTTTGTTCAGCCTTTTAATCAGCAGAGGAGGGGTTGCTTTGTGCACCGTCCCTTGGATGTGACCTCCTTAGGTGGCTCTGATGGCTTGGCCGGGCATCCACCGCTTCTTCCTGTGTACCATCCTGCCCTTGCCAACTTCTAACCCCAGCACCATCAGAACGCTTGATAGCAGATGTACCTGGATAAAGTGATATTTTTTTATATCTTCCTATGAGGAGAGCTATCCAAGTTAAAGGTAGCCGAGAAGGCAAATGTCATGAAAAGAGCTCTGGGTTTGGATTTAGGAACCCTCATTCAAATCCCTGCTCTCCCATTTACTAGAGAGCTTGCTTAATCTCTCCAAATCTCAGCATTGTTTCTTAACAGTGGGGACCAACATCACCTACTTCTCAGGGCTGTTATGAAGATTAAATACATAAGTGCACACTGATATAGTCCTTAAATATAAAATACCTTATGAAGTTTAGATGGTCCCAAACTTACTACCTAGCAATAATAAATATAAATGTAAAAATCTCAGTAGCACCTACTATGGGCTGAACTCTGATTCAAGTGCTTTACTATGTTATACCTCATTTAATCATCTGAATCCCTGAGTGGTGGGTATAGATGTTGTACAGATGGGTAAACTGAGATATTAAGCAATTTGCTGTACAGTCACATTGCTAGGAAATAAATGAGCTTGAATTTGACTCCAGACACCATAACCACTATACTATGGTGCCTCATGAATAAGAAAATAATGATGAAGATGATTATAGTTATTATATCAAGACTATATATATATTACATGTGAGGATTATAATTATTCTATCAAGACAATGTATATATCTTCTTTATGGATCAGGAAATTTGACTTTTACCTGATTATCCTTCCCAGTTCCTTAATTATCCACCCAGCTCCTGAACAAATATTTTTGGTAAAGTAAGGGAATGACTCAGTATGTAGAAATTTAAACTACAAGTCCTTATGCAGTAGGTCAACGATCTCATTTCCTCTCCTGGTGACAGTGTTGTTAAGGACGGCTAGATTTAAATAGTGATATAATATTTTCATTTGATATGAAATATTAATGATGATTTTTAAACTCTATTTTCAAGGAAATTATTGGTCACAACTGTGTCTACAATGTATTCTGCTACCTCCTTTATTTCAGCTGTCTCCAATTTAGATAAAACACATTAAACTTGTATTTCTCTCCTCTCAGGTATTCATGACACTTGAAAGATTGTTTAGTTATACTTGTGCTTGTCATCCCCAGCATGTAGTTTACCAAATGGAGTTATAGTACATGCTAATTGATGTGAAGGCTTCCTAATCATACTGTTAAACTGTCCATGATGTCACAAATCTCTTATTGAGTCCCCATTCCCCCTAGGAATCATCTCAGTCATTTTAGACGTTAATTTAATTCAAACATTCTCCCTTCTTTATTTGACCCCCCATGAGCAGCATTTAGTCCTCATAGCATCATGGCATCGTGGAGAAGCCTGTTCATGACACCACCTGCTCAAGTGACCACAGTTCTGTACGGTCTCTGGTCTTCACTCATGTTCTCAATAGCTTCCTTGTCATGAACCAAAGCCCCCATTTGTTTCCATTGTCCAAATCTCAGCACTTACCTAATTCTTTGGGGGACATGGGAAATTTGGGACAAGCATCTTGTGCTTTCTGGGTTTCTGGAGACTTAGGGTGATGGAGGTGGGAGAGTGAGGTAGAGAGGACATTGTCTCCTGTCTTCCCTACCTGAACTTGATACCCTCTGACTCCTATGGCTACTGCCGCATTTTTTAAAATATTTTTTTATTAGTGCATTGCAAACATACATCTTGAAGGATTTCAGGGTGGTTGACATATACATGCACTCATCGGTCAATTAGCCCTCCCCAAATCCCCCCCACCTCCCCCCTCCCTCCTTCCCGTTTTCAGCATAGTAGTTGACTTTGATATCTTTGTGTATGTCCATCCTGTGCTCCAGTTTGTTTCCCTCTCCTTCCCTCCCGTCTCCCCCAGTTAGTTCACCTTCTTCACTCATCTGAGGTTTTCTTTCTTTGTCTGTGGTCCCTCCTGTGCAGGCTCATGGCTCATCCTCCTGTGACCTCAGTACTGGGGTACTATGGGGTGGGGCTGGGGGGTCCCCTCTCCCCACATCCCCAGTGCTGGGGTGAGGGGTTCTCCAGGGGAGGGGCCGAGGGCTTGCCCACCCCACGTCTCCAGTGCTGGGGGGGAGGGGTTCTCCGGGGGCAGGGCCAAGGGCTCGCCCGTCCCATGTCCCCAGCGCTGGGGGTCTCAAGGGACAGGGCCAAGGGCTCACCTTCCCAGGGGATCTCCAGGGGCAGGGCCCAGGGCTTTCCCACCCCGCATCCCCAGTGCTGGAGGGGGGTCTCCGGGGGCAGGGCCAGGGGCTCACCCACCCTGCATCCCTAGCTCTGGGGGGGTCTTTGGGGGGCCCAGCGCTTTCCCGCTCCGTGTCTCCAGTGCCAGGGGGGTCTCCAGAGGTGGGGCCAAGGACTCACCCACCCCATGTCCCCAGTGCCGGGGGGAGGGGTTCTCCGGGGGCAGGGCCAAGGGCTCACCTTCCCCACGTCCCCAGTACTGGGGGGAGGTGTTCTCTGGGAGCGGGGCCAAGGGCTCACCAGCCCTGCATCCCCAGCGCCGGGGTGAGGGGTTCCCTGGGGGTGGAGGCTGAAGGCTCACCCGCCCCACATCCCCAGTGCTGGGGGGGTGTCTCTGGGGGCAGGGACGGGGGCTCCCCCTCCCCAAGTCCCCAGTGCCTGGGTGAGGGGTTCTCTGGAGGTGGGACCTAGGGCTCGCCCGCCCCTTGTCCAAGCGCTGGGGGTCTCCAGGGGCGGGGCCAATGGTTTGCCTGCCCCACATCCCCAGTGCGGGAGGGGGGGTCTCTGGGGTCGGGTAGGGAGCTGACCGACCCGTGTTCTCTGTGCTGGGCCGCTGGGGAGGGGGCCATGTCTCATCAACATATGTCCTCAGTTCTGGGGTGTTCCAGGATGGTGTTGGGCTGCTCATGGGGTACCATGGCTTACTGGCTCCTGTTCTCAGAGTTGCGCTGCTACTGTGTATGGCCACCTCTTCTTTGTCTCTCCTCATTGCACTCATTGCAGGGGCAGAGGCTCATGGCCCACCCCTTGAAACCATCATCATTGTAGGTGCGGGTCTGGATTGACTTAGGCTTCATCATGTTCCAGAGTTGGTCGGTTTCAATGGTGGTCTATAGTCACTGGTTTCACAAGGATCTGCTGTGTCTTTGCTGTTGGTCTCCAGGAGTTGTGGTGTAGGTGTGGCCCCACATTTTCATGGCTGAGCTGTTCCAGGGGGGCCATGCTGTGTTCATCCAGGTCTTCAGTGCTGTGGTGTTCTGTGCCAGTGCTAGGCTACTCCAAGGGGGCCATGTTTCACCCGCTCTTTTTCTCGATGTTGGGGTGCTCCTATGCCTGGTCGCCTCATCCACGTCTCTCTGCATCACTTTCTTTGCGGGGGCTGAGGTTTGCGTCCTACCCTTTGCAGTTGCCACCACTGTAGGTGTGGATTTTGTTCAACTTGGGTTTAATCATGGTCCAATGTCAACTGCTTTCGATGGTGGACTATAATCTTTGGTTTCACAAGAATCAGCTGTTTCTTTGCTGGAGGATTCTGGGGGCCGCGGTGCTGGGGTGGCTCAGCCAAGATGGCGCCTTTGTCTCCGCTCTCTGCTTATTAGGTGAGATGCTTTGAGCTCCCTACCTCCCTCCGCTCCTTCCACTGACTCACAGTCCTCCGCACTTTGGCTCTCATTATTTTGTTGAGTTTTGGCTGTTCTGCTTTTCTTGTCAAGAAGCAGTCTTCCCACCATCCGGGCTCTGACTCTTGGAGCGCCAGTGACACGCTGCCTCTCTCTTTCCCACCATCTTGGTTCTCCCCTGTAAGGCCTCTTTGGCTCTGGCCAGCTCCTGCTCCTTCTGTGCCAACTGAACCCTGAGCTCTGTAGCCAAGAGGACCTCGGCAGCCTTGCCACCCTGAGACTCCTCCATGTCCTTGGCCAACATCTCCATCTGCTTCCTGGAGCCAGGACACCTCTTCCTGCAGGAGCACAGGCTGGCCACAATCGCCATCTGCTGGAGCCGGGGGTGCCCTGGTGCCGGGCTGATCACTGGGCCCCGCTGCATCTGCACACAGCTCTCAGGCTGCGGGCCTGGTGGTTGCTTGGGCCCCACCCAAATATATTTTTAAAAATGGTTGAAAGACCTCTGGGCACCAGGGTGTGGGCAGGAGAGGGTTCTGGGGAGTGGTGAGCCGTCTCCCTGCTGGGCTCAGCGGCAGCCAGCGCCTGGAGCTCTATGGCTGCGGCCACAGTGGCGCCTTCCTCCTCATCCTCTTCACGGACTCTGAGCCGGGACATAGCTTCCGCTCCAGCCCCGCAGCCTCCTCCCCTTTCTACTTTTCTTGTTCAGAAGCAGTCTTCCCACCAGCCGAGTTCCAAGTTTCAGAGTGCTGGCAACACACTTCCTCCCTTTATCTCACTCACCCGTGTTCTGTGGATCTGGTTCGACGTGGATTTCATCATAGTCCGATGTCGACTGCTTTCGATGGTGGACTAGAATCGCTGGTTTCACAAGAATCAGCTGTCTCCCCGCTGGAGGATTCCGGGGGCCACGGTGCTGGTTGCTCAGCCAAGATGGCGCCTTTGTCTCCTCTCTGCTTACCAGGTGAAATGCTTTGAATTCCCTACCGCCCTCTCCTCTTTCCACTGCCTCGCATTCCGCTGCACTTTGTCTCCCATTGTTGTTGAGTTTTAGCTGCCCTTGTTTTCTTGTCGAGAAGCAGCCTTCCCACCCACCGAGCTCCAACTCAGAGCACGGGCGAGATGACTGCTTATCGCTATCCCGCCATCTTTCCTGCTGCATTTAACAGAGGATCTCATTTACTTAATTGGGCTCTGAGTTACTCAGCCTTTTCATTGCTGGGACCAAAATACCTCACAAAAACAGCTCAAGAGGAGAAAAAGTTTATTTTGGCTCATGGTTTCAGTTCATGGTTGGCTGACTCCTTTGTTCTGGGCCTGAGGTGAGGCAGAACATTCCAGAAGGGCATGACAGAGAAAAGCTGCTCAGCACATGGCATCTGGGAAGCAGAGAGAGAGAAAGAGAGAGAGGAGAGAGAAAGAGAGAGAGGAGAGAGAAAGAGAGAGAGAGAGAGAGAGAGAGAGAGAGAGAGAGAAAGAGGAAAGAGCTGGGGAAAGGATAAACACTTCCAGGGTGCATCCCTAGTGACAAACTTCCTCCAACTACATTCCACCTGCCAGCCCTCCAGCTATCAATGGATTAGTCCACAGATGGGGTCAGCGCCCTCCTCATGATCCAGGTGGCTCCAAGCTCCACCTCACACTGCAGCCTGCTCCCCTTGCCTGCTGCATTTGGGGAACTATGCCTTCAACGCCTGAGCTTTTGGGGGCCGTTCCAGATCCAGACCATAATAGGCTTCACTCCATGTGACCTCAAGCCCTTTCTATTCTTAGGTTGTCAAACTTATCTGGGGATTCTCTTGTCCTCCTCAGCTCTGCTTCCTCTCCGCTCCCAGGAGGAGGATCTACTTTTTTTCTGGCTTGGGGTTTGGAGATAGGAAGAGTACAACACAAAAATTGGTTCTGTATGATTGCACATTCTTACATATCTTCCCTTGAAGAAAAGGTGTTTTCACCCAGATTAGGCATTTTGATGTGAAAGTCAAGATGATGGTTTTGTCCAATGATCCCAGTGTAAGTGTCCCTAGCTTTTTGGCATCATCTCACCACATCCATTTAATTGTACTTTATTATTTTCTTTTCTCTTTAAAGATGAGTGTTAGATAACATGGAGCACTGTGTTGCTGAAGAGGGCAAGGTTGTACTTTTGCATCTGTGCCCAATAGAAGTCCTCTTCCACCATCTCATCTGACTGTGTTGCAGGACATTTGATCTCTCCCCATCCACATTTCTCTCTCTCTCTCAGATTGGATTATACTCTTCCCTCCAATTTAAATTTTTACTCAATTATTCACATTCATTTTTGTTAGCAACTTAATATTTAATTCCAAAATTCACTACATTCCTAGTATTTAAATCAATAGGAATGGATAAATTAGGGCTCAAATAGCTGAACAGGGTAATCATGTTTTTCAGCTTATTTATTTTTCAAGTATTTACTAATGTGACCATATGATTCTGTATGCCATCATTGTTCTAGGCGATGAAGAAATACCGGCAAACAAAGCAAATACCAATCTGCACTTTTATAGTTTGTAGCCTATATTTGAAAATGATTATCAGATACTAACAATAAAAGATGGTGAGAGGAAGGTGGAATAAGAAATTGGAATAAAAGAGGTTGCCTATGGTATGGCCATGGTTTTCCAAATTTGCTACATGGTATAAAAATAGAAGAAGGGAAGGCAATCTTTAATATTTGAGATCAAACTAAATTTGCATCATTCCATCCCCATATTTTTGTGACTCAGAAGTAGGAATGAAGTGGAAATATTAAGATTGAGTCAATATTACTTATAAAGTATTACAGTTGACTAAGTATAAATTTAGTGCTTCCCAGGGCATTAAAGAGATAATCACTGACTAAAGAGAGATATATTAGGAAACTACAGCTTATTTTATTATATCAAGTGACATAAAATATAAGTACACAAGCACACTTCATCATTTTATTTCAACATTAAGCACTATAGGTACATAACAAGCTATTGATGAGTATGACAATAAGATTCTAGGATGACATTGAATATATTCATCTGCCAAAATAGCCTGAACTTCACTGGGATTTGATGTTAAAAATAGGCCAGCATGGAAATATGAGTCACTCATAATCAACTGAAAGTTTTTGTTAAGAAAACTACACCAGGGCAGCAAATAGAAACATTTAGGAGAGGACCAGTTGGACGAAATTTTATGGAGGCATTTGGGCCGATGTTTTCCAAACAATCGCCAGAAATTTGGTTGGCTCTCTACCAGGCAGCCAGAAATAAGATACATTCCTCAGGGGTCCTGGTCCCAAATTGTATTTGTTTCCCTAACACTTGTTTCTTTTTGCCTCCAGGACATTTTTCTTAATAAACAAAGATTTCCTTTCATCAGAATTGTACCTATAATATGCAGCCCTATCTCCATGAACAATACCTGCCCTAGTCTAGCCAGCTGAATATGCAATTTGCAGGTTGCTGATTAAAATGAAAGTCTGCATGTGTATATGAATGTCTGGTCACATTTTAAAAGGGACTCTCAAATGCTCACACAATATCTTCCCCTTTTCTATACAATCCAGTAGCTTGAGTTCTTGTATACCCCCTCAGCCTCATGCCATATCTTTTAAACAAAGAATGAACCCGTGTATGAAAAGCAGCCAGGAAGAGTTTGGCTTCATGGCTCTGCATGAAACACATGCTCCCTGAGAGCCTCTTTCTGCTCCTCTACTCTGCCTCTGCATCCCAGGCCCTTGGTATTCAAGTGATGTAGCAGTAGATGCTCATGGGATTCCCACTGGCACCGAGAAGAAGGCCAGCTTTAGATAATAATAGACCAGCTACTGGTGAAGAACACAGAATGTTATCAGGCGGCTTTTACATTGGTGCCTTGGAAAGCAATGGGAGTGGGGGTGGGGAGCAAAGAAGAAACTGGGTAGGAGAAGATGCTGTACCTGTAGGTTTCTTGAGTTATGCGGGAAGACCCTCGAGACAATTAGACTAAACTATATTAATAGTGGTCATTGGTAAGAATTGATGTTCTTTCAAGAAGTGGCAGGTTGAGAATAAGATAGCTACTGCTGATATGGTCAAAAGAGGTCATTTTGTTTACTTACATCTTAAAGTGTAATTAGAGGTGGTTGCAAAATCCTTAACTGCTTGGGGTCAAATATGTGAAGCTCGCTATTTTTCTAGAACATATCAAAGCTGCCCGTGTGAGGAAAACACCCTGCCTTCTAGTTCTGAAACCAACCTACACCAGGTGTTCTAGTTAGGACATCAATTCACCTTCTCAATCAAGTAATAACAAAAATAACAATAGCTGAAACGGTCAAAAGGCAAAACTTCTTCCTCCATTATCCAGAAGAAATGGGTGTAGAATTTACTTTAGATTCATTTGTCTCATCTTGACCATCAGAATTAGACAATTCCTTTCTTTTTTCTTTTTGTAGTACCGGGGATTGAACTCAGAGGCATTCTACCTCTGAGCTACACCCCCAGCCCTGTTTTATTTTTTATTTGGAAACAAGGTATCACTAAGTTGCAGAGGGCCTCTCAGCTTCCCAAGTACTGGGATTAGAGGTGTGCACCATCACACCCGGCTTAGACAATTCATTTGACTAAACTATTTTTAATATACTTTTATTGATGCATTGTAATTATACATTGTAATGAGGTATAGAATGATAGAAACATACATGCACACAACACATGATGTGTTCCCCTTTGGATCCCACCATACTCCCTTCTCTGTACATGTCATTGAGATTGGTATTGATAATTTCATATATATACCTAGCATTATTTGAACTGTTGGTTGCTGATCTAAGGTGATTGTGCCATTGAACTTGACTTAATGAATATTTAAGATACAACGGTGCTTTGTGACAGTTTTCAAAAAGCTGCTTCATTTTTTTATGCTAAGAATATCTGTAACTATATTTCCTAATATCAGCACTGCAGTCAGATCCTACACACTATGTCTTTCAGGACTTAGAAGGCTGCTCTTGCCCCTTCTAGAAAATCAGGGAAAGTGTGGTGCAAAAGGAAATTAATTAATTTTAGCAATTATAACAAATACTAATATAGTAAATGAGATCATGGGAACGAATTAAGAAATGCATTGCACTTTTTTCCCTTACCACACAAATTGGTTTTTATAAATTAGGACATTAATGTATATATAAATCTGCTTGCTGCTTACACCATTAATTTATTATCCCTTCCCGAGACAAATGATAGCTATTTAGATTCTATTAAAAGGATTAGTTTGAATTTTGAGCTTGTTTATGAAATGAAGGCTAAATGTTCCTGTTTCTCCTGTATAACTGCTCTCTATCTGTTCTTATTGATTATTTACATTCTGAGACTGAGTGAAAAGATATTACTTTTATCTTTAAAATTAGAATATATAATACTCTCTCCATAGCCTTAGAGTTAATATACTGAAATACTGAGGGAAAGATCATCGTCAAGTCAGGGTATGCAGTTAAAATCCAGGCTTAGTTTATTATGGGACCCTGAGAAAGTCTAGTTTACCTAGCACTAAGGTAGTCTGAGTGCAGAAACTACATGAATTCATAATTTTCATGAAACTTGCAAGGTTTTATTGTCTTTTTATAAAAAATCAAGCAGATTTCTCACTGGGCAAGGCAGAAGACATATACTGTAAAAAATATGCTCTTCCATTAAACAACCATTGAGCATCTTCTCTATTCTAAGGAATAGTGAAAGGGACTAAACATACAAGAATGAATATAACTTGTCTCTTTAGAAGTTTGGGAGTCCCCAGCTCATAGTTTATCATGGAGATAACACAAAATAGGTATGAGATATATAATTATATGCTCATCTTTACAAAAGTAAAAGTAGATAACTGAGACAGTGAAAAGAAAGAAATAGGGGCAGGGATAAAATTGTACCCAGAAATGTGTATCATTTGGGCCCATGGGGATGCATGGGATACTAGAGCGAGTTACTAGAGATTGGTTTGTAAGTTTCCTAGAGGCCAAGGCAAAGAGGAAAACAGAATCAGATTAAATGCCCAAATGATAAAAACACTATTTTAATGATGTCATCTGTACTCACCATTTATTGAACACTTAACGTTTCTCAGTCAATTCTCTTAATAACTGTGAAAAAAAGTGGAAGGGCACAAAGGTCAAGTAACTTGCTCAAGGATCCACACAGAGTAAGTGACAGAGCTAAGATCAAAGGTCAGGGGTGTTGGGCCGCAGACCCTGACCCCCAGCTCACCCACTATACAGGTCTCTCCTCTAAGGCTTGTTTTTTCTCAAGACACAGGAAGAAATCAGGCCACTGAGTCACTAGGAGGTGATACCCTAGAGGCATTTTCCAAAAGCCATAGAAACACAGAGGAGGAAATATTTTTGCCTGTGTATGTGAAAGGAGGTAATTAATTTATAGAAACATTGGCGTATATGTACTTATAAACTAAAAAAACTTACATGTTTCTAGAAAACAGATTTTACAGTCAGATCCCTTTCTGAGGGTTTTCTTCTACACAAGCAACCATACCACACCAGATACAGCATCCTTTTTTTTAATCCCTAAATCATTTAATGATTCTAGAAGATATGATGTTAATTATTGAGATTGGCTTGCAAATCTTATGTTAAAAATAGTTTATGATGCTCGGAAAATATTTACACATATGCTGAAATTTGGTTGCAACTTGTCATATTTCTTTAATCAATAGGCCAAGGAGAAATGTGTTATTTCAGAGTTCTGTTTGAAGGCTGGTAATCAGTAAAATGGTATTTTTTTTATGAGTTGCATAAATGCTTTGTGGTGTTACTGAAATATCTTAATTGCTTTTATGAATGTATTTAATGAGTTCCATTTAAAATGGGATGTTATTTACCTTATGGGACTAAATGACTCACTCCATCCAGACACTGTGTAGACCCAGAGGAACATTGCTTTTCGCCTGCAGTGCAGGGTGAACCAGAAAGCTCTGCATCCAACTGTTAGTGGCTCTGCTCTGCTGTGTGAGCTCTGTGCTGTGCCCACAGGAGATCTGGGCTGGGGACTCTCTGTCCAGGAGCCTCTGGTCTGGTATCCAGGCTTAATTGAATAACAGCAGGGGCTTCAGCTGGAAGAGATGAGATGGCCAGCCAACGTGGCTACAAGGTCAAGAAACAGCCTCAGAGGAAGCAATGCTTAAGTCACAGAGCCAGCAAAGATCAATTTCAGGGGGAAGGGTTAGTTAGTGAGCTGCTAAGAGGAGATTTGCTTTATTGCAGAATAAGAGAAAGTGAAGTTAGGGGAACATCTTTCATGCTGGAACCCTGATAGCCAGAGTATCTCAGAGCCAAAGCTCTTACTATTTTAATCTCTTTCCATCTCTCTCCTCCATGTTGCTGTAGTTGATTCATTATACTTGTGTCTAGGCAATAGTAATAGCTAATTCTAATGAATACCTACTACTGTACTTACCGAACACTTTTACATGCAGTATCTCATTTAGTCTTCCCAGTGACTCTGTGAGATAGGTGTTGCTATTATTGTTATTCCAGTTTTACACATGCAACAGCAAAGGTTTGGTGACCCTGTTCAAGGTTACGCAGCTATGAAGTGCAAGACATAGGATTTGAATCCAGCCCTTAGCCACTAAATTGTCTTGTCATTTGTGTGTTCATTTATATTTATTTTTTGAGTCAGGTTTACTGAGTTAGAATTTACATATAGTAAAATTCCCCCCTGTTTAAATGTACAGTTCTATATATTTTGGCAAATACAGACAATCATATATTGATGATATATGAGAGTATTTCTCCAACCCCAGAAAGTTCCCTCACAGCCCTTTGTGGTCAATCCCTTCCTCTCACACACAGCCCCTGGTAATCAAGTTGATTTCTGTCTTTATAGTTTTGCCTTTTCCATAATATCACAATAATGAAATAGTACACTTTTAGTCTTTTGTTTCTTAATTCTTTCACTTAGAATAGTTTTTAGATTCATCCACGTTTCATGTGTTAGTAGTTCTTCCCTTTTCAGGGCTGAGTGGCATCTCATTCTATGAAGGAACCATGATTTATTTATCCATTCACCAGTGGATGGACATTCAGGTTGTTTTCAGTTCTGAGTTACTCTGAGTAATGTGGCTATTAACATTTGTGTGTAGGTCTCTATGTGACATGTGTTTTTATGTCTTTTGAGTAAACACCTAGGTGTGGAATTGCTAAGTTGCATGGTGTGTGCTTAACTTTATTAGAAGTTACCAAACTGTCTTTCAAAAATGTTTGTTCCATTTTGTATGACTTCCAGTTGCTCCACTTCATCATCGGCCATGGCTATTATCTATCTTCTTAATTTTAGCTATTCTTATATGTGTATAGTGGTATCTCCTTGAGGTTTTGTTTTATATTTTTGTAATGGCTAATGATGTAACATCTTTTCAAATACCTATTTCCATCTGCATATTTTCTTTATTGAAATATTTGTTGAAGCCAGGTGTGGTGGCACATGCCTGTAATCCCAATAGTACTTGGGAGGCTGAGACAGGAGGATTCCAGGTTTGAGGACAGCCTTAGCAAGTAATGAGAATCTCATCAACCTAGCAAGATCCTGTTTCAAAATAAAAATTAAATAGGAATGGGGTAGAGCTCCGAGGTAGAATGCCCCTGGGTTCAATCCCCAGTAACACACACACACACACACACACACACACACACACACACACATACACACACACATAAATATTTGTTGAGCTCTTTTGTAGATTTAAAAATTTGAATTGCTGGTCTTATAAATGACTGAAATAATTCTTTATATGTTCTGGGTACAGGCCCTTTTTAATCATTCTGTTATTCATTCATTCTACCCTCCAAATCATCGAGAAGCATTTATTGAGTATTCCTTATTAGACATGTTAGTGAACTGAATACTGTTCCCCTCAAAATTTATGTCCACTTGGAACCTCAGAATATGACCTTATTTGGAAATAGGGTTTCATCAGATATAATTCATTTGGAATCTTGAAACGACATTAGCCTCAAGGAGAAGATGTTTCAGGAAAATGTATGGAACTAGAGAATATTATGCTAAGTGAGATCAGCCAGTCTCAGAAAGTCAAGGGTCACATACTTCCTCTCATATGTTGAATCTAGAGAGAAAATAGGAAATGAAACAGACTTTAGAGAAATGAGGAAAGAAACCAATAGAATAGTAGGAAGGGATTGGAGGAGGGAGGTGGGGAGGGGAAAAGGAGGCTTGAGGAAGCAGTTCACATAATGCTACGTCCATATAAGAAGGTATCATTGACAATCTCACTAACATGTATGGGGATGGAGGGAGAAGTTGGGTGGGATGAAGAGGGAAAAACACCAAGTGCTACGTACATATATGTGTGTTTGTATCCCTTTTAACTTCAGTATAATGCGTAATTACAGTGCACCCATAAAAGTATTTAAAAATGATTTTAGGCAGTGCTTGTCTTAAGAAGTTCAGAGTGATGATGCAAAGTAAACTGGCAGTTATTTACTGAAAGCATATGCACAATTTTACAACTGGCAGCATATAAGCTTATTTTTATTCTTTTTTTGAGGTGGAGTCTCACTGTGTTGCCCAGGCTGGTCTCATACAATCTTCCTGCCTCAACCTCTGAGTAGCTGGGACTACAGGTGCCTACCATCCTGCTCGGCTTGAACTTATCTTTAAAGGGATGATTAGGCATTGCTTGGTCAGGTGTAGGCGGGAAGAAGGAGCAGAGAGGTATGGTTGGCAGAGAAGAGATAGCCAATAGTGGAGCCATGAGAATCCTTGGTGGAGAGGGGATTTGTGTAGCTGTGTACAGAGCATAGAGGGGGTAGGGCAGGAGATAAGGTTGGAGAGATTTGGAAGTGTAGATTAGCTGCACAGCCTTGTATGCCATACTAAAGAGTCTTTGTCTTATTGTTTAGACAGTGTAGAACAAGCCAAGCTCTTGATGGTGGCAAATGATGTCACCAGACATCAGCACAGTGTGGTGATGAAGAGCACATGTGCCTATAGTGGAATCCCTGCCCTGCATATGAAGTACAGAAATTTGGGCAGAGTTCTCATCTGTCTTTCATCTGTAAAATGGAAGTAATAGTAGTATCAATGGCAAAGTGCTGATGTGAGGAGTAAATAAATTAAACAGGTCTAAGTCTTAGCAGTCCCTGCCAAATATCAAACACTGAACTGAATGTTAGCTATTATTGAGGGAGCATTTTATTAATAGAGCGTCTAGCTGGAGTGTGAAGATACTTAAGTCAGAGAAAACACATGAATCACATGTGGGGTAGTAGCAATTGTTTAAGCAAAATTATGAACAGTGGACAGAGGAAGAGGTTTGGGGAGAATGTTTTATATAAAACCAAAGGACTGTATTGGTCACTATGATGTGAAGATCTGGGAAAGAAGGAAAGATGTTGGCTCAAAGATTTCGGCTTTGAGACACAGAGGAGATACTGATGTTATTAACAGAGAGCAAGAATATAGATAAGCAATGGGATTTGGGGGAAGTATGGCAGGGAATGGAAGTATATTTTGTTTAGACTTGAAAAGTTCAAGGGGATTATGAAACCAAGGTAAAGAGGCTTAGAAGATAGCGTAGAAAGCATTCTAAACAAAGGGAATGAATGGAGATTTCTAAAATAGTGTTTCTCAAAGGGAGGGCCTTGAATGTCACTTTATGGGAATCATCTAGGGGCTATTATTAAAAATGAAAATTTATAGACTCCATTTAAAGTCTTTTACAGATTATGAATCAAAATACCTAGCAGACAGACCCTGAGTATTTGCCCTTTTTTATTTTTGTAGTATTGGGGATGGAACCCAGGGGCTCTCTACCACTGAGCCACACCCCAGTTCTTTTATATTTTTGTTTTGAGAAAGGGTTTTATTATTATTTATTTTTTTTTTTGCTGTACCAGGGATTGAACCCAGGGGCATTCTACCTCTGGGCTACACCCCCAGCCCTATTTTTTATTCTTTATTTTGAAACAGGGTCTCACTAAGTTGCAGAGGTCCTCACTAAGTAGCTGAGGCTGGCCATGAACCCGGATCCTCCAATCTCAATCTCAGCCTCCCAAGTACTGGGATTATAAGCGTGCGCCACCACGCCTGGCTTTTTTTTTTTTTTTTTTGAAATAAGACTGATCTCAAACTTGAGAGATGTGAAAACTCTTTCTTTCTTTTTCTTTTTCTTTTTTGGTAGTGTTAGGGATTGAACTAAGGGCCTCGTGCATGCTAGGCAAGTGCTCTACACTGAGCTACATCCTCACCCTTCTTATTCTACTTTTTTGAAACAGGATCTCACTAAATTGCCCAGGCTAGCCTTGAACTCTTGCCTCAACTTTCTGAGTAGCTGGAATTTCAGGTGTGCACTGTACTGGCTACACTTCTTTTCTTTTCTTTCTGGTATTGAATATTTGTTCCAGTCAGCATTCTCACAGCCATAATCTAAAGATCTGACCATGAAACTTAGAGGAAAGAAGATTTATTTTCTTATCGTTTTGGGTTCAGTCCATGTGAGGCTAGGGACTGCAAATCTCAGGGCATAGAGGCGGGAGGAGGAGAGAGGGAGAGCACATGGGCTGTGCTCCTCACATCATGGAGGCCGGAAGCAAGAGAGAGAGCAGGGGGAGGAGGAGGAACCACATATAATCCCAAAGCTGCACCCCAGGGATCCACCCCCTCCAGCCACACCCTACTTGCTCAGACCAAACCCCAGATACAACCCTCAGGACTCAATTACATCAGCTCCAAACATTAATAAATGAGCTCTTTAGGGAAAGTTATATATCTAACTATAACATTCTGCCCCTGGCTCCTAAAGAGCTCATGCCCCGCTCAGAATGCAAAATGCATTTAGTTAGTCCTCTCTAAGAGTCCCCACAGTCTTAACAGTTCCAGCATTGCTGAAAAATCCCAAAGTCCAAAGTCTCCTCTGAGACACATAGGAACTCTTGTGAGCCCCTGTAAAAGACAATGAAGATCAAAATAAAAAGCAGGTTACATGCATCCGGTATACAGTGGCAAAGCATAAACATTTTCATTCCAAAAGGGAGGAATAGGGCCATAGAAAGAAGGGGAGGGACCAAAAACAGTAACAAAATCTGGCAGGGCAAGCATTTGATCTTGCAGCTCTACTGCTAGCATCCATGGCACATGATGGTGAGACGTGATCTCCAAGGGGCCTTGGCAGCCCCGCCCCTGTGGCCTGGCTGATTGCAATGGGTGGTTTACTGCCTCTTTCAGCCTGGCTCCATGGCTCACAGCTAGCAGCCTTTCCTTGAGGTCGTTCTATGTTTCTTTTTTTTTTTTTAAATCTTGGGGGGTTTTCTTGTAACTTTGGCTTCATCCTCACAGCTTCACAAAGTGCCCCACTTGGGCCTGCTTGCAGGGATTCTGTCCCTGCCACACATTACCTGGCTTTACAGGCCTTCCTTTGAAATCTGGGGGGAAGCCTCCATGGCCCCCATTTTCTAGTAAGGCCAGCATTAGTGGGCTCTGAGAGGGGCCACCAACAGAAAAGGTAGTCACACGCTTCTTAATAATTTCTGCTGGGGCCTTTTTAATCACAGCCCCTGGGCCTGCTTCATCTAGGAAGCCACTGGCCCCAAGCCCATCTGGGATGCCCCTGGCCCCAACTTCATCTGAGCCTCCCCTGGCCCCAACTCTATCTGCCTCTGCCTCCTCCATCACAGCCATTGCTGGCCTCACCTCCATCATAGCCACAGCTTCCTCCTTCCTTTCAGCCATCTTCCTTCTGTGACATCATCTGTCTGAGCCCCAGGTTCACACATGCCTTTATAGCCAAACTGCAAATCTATAAAGTCTCTCTGCTTTACTTTCTGCTCCCGAAATTCGATGTACAGTTTGATGAATGCAGACATCAATATCCATAATGCAGTTTGGATATTTTGCTGTTTTGATATTTTCTCTGCCAGTTTATTCAGCCCATAATCTTTAAATTCAGCCTCACACAGAGTTTCAGAACATGGGAAAAATGTGGATAAGTTCTTTGCCAAAGTGTAACACACGTGGCCTATATTCCCTTTCACTTTGGAGTCCTTTATGCCATCCAAAATCTCCTGAGCACAATCTCTAAAGTCTGTCTTTCTAGCCACATTCTGACCCTTCCAATTTCCTCTCACAAACCAGTTGCAAAGAGTCACAATCCACATGCTTAGACTTAGATATAGTAGCAACCCCACTCCTGGCACCATTTTCTGTTCAGGTCAGCATTCTCAAAGCCATAATCTAAAGATATGACCATGTTACTTAGAGGAAAGAAGATTTATTTTCTTATGGGTTCAATTTATGGGTTTTAGTTTCAGTCCATATGAAGCCAGGGACCACGGGTGTCTGGGCATGGTGGCGGGAGGTGGAGAGAGGGAGAGTACATGGACTGTCCTCCTCACATCATGGAGGCCAAAAGCAAGAGAGCAAGCAGGAAGAGGAGGAACCATGTATAATCCCCAAAGCTGCACCACCAGGGATCCACCCCTCCAGCCAACCCTACCCACCCAGGCCACACCCCAGATAAATCCATTAAAATGGATTTATCCATTTCTGGGCTCTCAACCCTCATGACTCAATTATATCAGTTCCAAACATTAATAAATGAGCTCTTTAGGGGACATTTCATATCTAACTATAACATTATTGAACCCAGGGGCACTTAATCTCTGAGCTACACCTCCAGACCTTTTTATTTTAATTTTTATTTTAAAACAGGGTGTTACTAAGTTGCTGGGGGTCTTGCTAAATTGCTGAGGCTGGCCTGGAACCAGCAATACTCCTGTCTCAACATACCAAGCACCACCACACCCAGGTCATTTTTATTTTTCTTAACTCAGTTTAATTTCAGCTCACAGAAATTTTCCCCTAAAGGGCAACTGAGATTTGTGGAGCAAAGCAACAATGTCCATGGAGGTAGCTGGTCTGGGAGATGGCCAGCATTCTGTTTATTCCTTGGCCCTTGATTCAAGCATGCTGTGATTGAAATATCCCTTTTGCCTCCTTTTTGGTATAATACTTTGGGGTGTGGGGTGTGGTCACTTCAGGACCATTGTAGGACACAGGCAGCCTTTGCAATGTTCTGACCCTGCCCTACCGCTGTGCTCACTCTGTGGCTTTTTCTTGTTTGGGAGCTCCCCATCTTTTTGCAGTGCCTTCCCAAGGAACAAGGCACAATTTTTTGTTCTTGAATCCTATAGTATGGTCTTAGGGCACAGGACCTACCCTCTTTCCCATCTTCTGATCTCCAAGCCCTCCTGGTTTTATTCCTGTCCCTTTCCTGACACCTTGCCCAAGGCTGTGTCCCAGGGAACATAGGTGGAAGATTTGGGAAGGATTGACAGTCCCACTCTTTGCAATTTTCAGGGCTTTTGCTCACACACATTTTATGACTAGGGAGCTCTTTATTCCCTGAAAGGCTGTTGTGCTTTTAGAATTGGAGTCATAAAGATAGCTTTCTCTCCATAACCTCTTTTCTGCCCTATCTTATCCCTTTCCTGAGACAACAAATAGATTAGCTACTTGGAAAGGAAGGCCTTGAGGCTAAGTTTTGTGGGGAAAAAATAAGATTCAGAAGAGTAGGCCACCCTGAAATTTTCCATCTGAAGCCATGCACTCTTGAATCACTTAGCCAGAGCAGAAAAATAATTAGTGATAAAAATTCTAGACAAAGAAGTAGGTCTGTAGTAATTGGGGGGTTAGGAAGTGTTCCTGGGAAGGGAAGTAGAGACACTATGGAATTAGCCTGATGAAAGTAGCAGCCTATTTTGCTTAGTTTCTATGTAGAATGCAAGACGTCTACATCTTGTTGAATAGTGAGTACACTTTTACAGAGGTCATGTACAGAGGTTTTACAGAGGCTGGAACACCTGTATTATATAGACTCGTGACTCATAGGCATGCTCATTGCCCACTTTAAGAACTCTTATGTCCCTTAGAGTATATGATTTTTACTTTTGAAAAGCCCAACAGAATACAGTAGATATTGTTTAAAACATCTAAAGTACATAAGGCCATATGTTAACATTGTGTGTTTAAAATATAAAAAGTATTCTGTTAGCCTAATTAGTTAATGACATAGGGTATAACAGAACTGAATAATTAGCTGCAGATTTATCTGAGATTTATTGAAGTAGAAGAGAAAATATAACCCCTTTGTCCTTGCAAAATTTTCAAAATATACCTGACAGGATTGCCCTCTTGTATCAAGCCATGGACACTAGTCATATTTTATTCTATATGAAATGTGCTCTTAAGGCACAATTCCACACACCTGTTATGTGAGAGGAGTGGCAACACCAGGAAATTAAGAATAGGAAAGTTTTCATGTAAAAGACCAAAAAGAGAGGATTGAAAGCTATTAATTAGGGGACACAGTCAAATTTTCTGAATTGGTATATAAATCAGTAAAATTAAGCCGGGTGTGGTGGTGCACGCTTGTACTTGGGAGGCTGAGACTGGAGAATCCAGGTTCGCCGCCAGCCTCAGCTACTTAGTGAGGCCCTCCGCAACTTAGTGAGACACTGTTTCAAAATAAAGAATAAAAATAGAGCCGGGGGTGTAGCCCAGAGGTAGAATAGCCCTGGGTTCAATCCCCGGTACCGCAAAAAATAAATAAATAGATCAGTAAAATTAGTCTGAAAGAGAATTTGTACTGCAAACAGAAATAATCATTCAAAACATTTAACAACATAAGGCATTAGGAGCAGGAAAAGGAGAAAGTAGTGAGAAGTAAGGGTACAATCAATTCACCTCCTCTCAATGGTGGAGCCAAGAGATTCTTTGTTTTAGTAATAACTTTGACAATAGTAAAACTATTAGACCTAGAATCCAAAATGGAAGGCTGAGCCCATGCTATATCCCCTCCTACCTCACGTCTAAATAGTGTCACTAAAAAGATAAAAAATAAACTCCCCAACCACAACAAAAGAGAAAGGAAGAGCCTCATGGCAGAAGCTTTGAGAGAGAATTAGAGATGGTAAGCAGATGGTTCCAGATTGAAGAAGAAAGTCACAGTCAAACGCGACATGGGAGCTTAATGCCAACAAAGGTAGGAGAAGCACCTGGGAGAGGAGGGGACAGATGGGCAGCCCATGGCCTGATGGCTTCCAGCTGCACTATCTGGTGGTCTTGCAACCTCCCTGTTCCTTAGACTGGAGGGGAGCCTGGTGGCAGAGGTCAGGGGTGAGGACTTGCATGGAACTGACTGGAAGGCAGTGTGTTCAGAGGCTCTTAGATCTGGGGAGGATGGAGGACCAGCAGCAGCAATACCATCACTAAAGCACCTTGGTTTTTCAGTGTAAATGCACAAGAATACAAAGTATAGCTTGAAGTTCCCAGAATGTCCTCTCTAGCAGATTGCCCAGGCAGAAGCTGTAGACTGCCTGATGGGTGGTATCTCCTGCCTATAACTGTGTGCATGACACAGCAAACATTCGAGGAAAACTCATCATTTAAGAGAAGACAGATGCAAAACCCAAAATTCCTAAGAGTTTGTATTGCAAACATGACTTTAGAAAAAATGCAATTAATATCCACAGAGCAAAATGAATAAATAAATGAACTATCAAAGCAGGTATAAGTCAGAAAATAGGCTTTGTTAATGAAAAACCAAAGTAGAAATATGCCTGGATTAGCCCCGTGGACATAACCAAAAAGACCATTCATAAACTGGAAGATAAGGAATTACCTCAGATATAGCATAATAGATGAAGATAACTACATATGAAATATGTAGGAGAAATTCATTTTAATAATCTTTCCAGCAAAATTTCCAGAGGGAAAGTGTAGAGAGTATGGAAAAAAAGAAAAACTATCTAAACTACAATTAGAAGATAATTTCTTGGGACGAAACTAAAACAAGAGTTTTCAAAAGGATCAACTATGCCCAGCAGCAAAAATTCTAAAACTGACTTCCCACCTATGCTCAATATAGGGAAATTTCAATAAGAGAAAACTGTAAAATTCCACAGGTATTTACAATGGTTAGGTACAAAGGCATCAGAATCAGTTTGACATCAGGTTTCTTGCCAGCAAACCTGATAGGTGAAGGCAGGGAAACAAGTTTTGAGATCTTGGGGCAAGTAACTTTAACCTTAGAATCTATACCAAATCAAAGTATCATTTTAATATGACAATGACAACATTTTCAACTTTTTCGGAAGTCAGAAATCTGGGCATTCACAGATAAGTCTATGAAAAAATTTTTTTTAGCAAGAGGAAATTCAGTGTAGGAGGCAGAAATGGAATGCTAGAAGAACCTTGACCGGTGTTGCTCTGAAGTACAACGCTTTCACAAGCCGAGCGTTCCTATGTGTCTGATTATGTTTCTGGGATTTCTATTCTGTTTCCTTTGGGGCATTTTCCTATTCTTTTCACCATCACCAAACCATCTTATTCTAGCTTTATTATACCTTGGTGTCTAGTGTTCTTGGTTCTTTGCCGTCGCCACCTTCTTTTTTGCCAGTTTAACTTTTTCTTCTTCATTATTATTTTGACTACTCTTTGTTCACTTTTATATAAATTTTATAATTGACTCATCAGTACCCCCCCATCAAATCTTGCTTGGATCTTGATTGGATTACATTTTTTTTGCTTGATTTGAGGGAGAATTGACATCTTTCTAATATTGATTCATTCAATTTAGGAACATGAGCTAGCTCTAAATTTATTTGTGAATCAGAATCAAATTTCCCGGCTTTTTGTGCCTTTCATTAAAGTTATTTCTTTGATTTTCTGAAGCTACCCTAATGTTAATTTTTTTAATTTAAGATTTAATTGTATGATGGTAGATAAAAAATGTAATTGACTTTTCTACTTTGATCTTATATCCAGTCACTTTAGAAAATGTATTCATTAATTTTAAAAGCTTAAGTCTTGGATTTTTCACATTTATTAATGCTGTCAGAAACTGACAGGTGTATTTCTTCCTTTCCCATGATTATAATATTTATTTCTTTATTCTCCTTATTGTACTGGTACAGATTTTTAGTTGCATGATGAATTGAAATGATGATTGTAGATATCTACAGTCAGCCTTTTGTACTTGCAGGTTCAACATTCAGATTCAACCAACTGTGGATCAAAAATACTATTAAAAATATTTGCATCTGTATTGAACATATGCAGGCTTTTTTCTCTAGTCTTTATTTTTTTGACTAATACAATATAATAACTATTTACCTAGCAGTTACATTGTATCGGTTTTTTCTTCTTTTTTGGGGGGGCAGGAACTAAGCAGTTACAGTGTATCTTTTTTTCTTCTTTTTTTGGGGGGGCAGGTACTAGGGATTGAACCCAAGGGTACTTTAGTACTGAGCTATATCCCCAGCTCTTTTAATTTTTATTTTGAGACAGGGTCTTGCTAAATTGCCCAGGCTGGCATCAAACTTGAAATCCTTCTGCTTCAGTTTCCTGAGTAGCTGGAATTACAGACCTGCATCACTGTGCCCAGCTATACTATATGAAGTGTAAGAAATCTAAATTGGTCACGGTGGTGCACACCTGTAATCCCAGTACTTGGGAGGCTGAGACAGAAGGTTCGCAGGTTCAAGCAACTAGACTCAAAACTTAGCAAGACCTGGTTTCAAAATAAAACATAAAAAGGGCTGGGGGTCTAGCTTAGAGGTAGAATGTCCCAGGGTTCAATCCCTAATACCAAACACAACAAACAAACAAACAAAAAAATTAGAGATAATGCCTTAGTATTGGTAAATTTTGCTTCCCTAATTTTTTCTGGATCATTAGTTATTAATTTTATCAGTCTTTTTAAAGAAATATTTTTATTTTCTTCATTACTATTATACAATTTTCTTTGCATTGATTTGTGCTTATTGGTTTATTTCCTTCTACTGTTTTTGGTTTTAATTTATTTTGTGTTTGAGATTAATTCTTTGAGTCATTGATTTTTAATTTTTTATCACACATAAAGGTTGCTTATTTTCTTGTAGGGATGATTCAATGTCCTACTTTCATTATCAGTAAGCTCAAAATGTTTCTTATATACACGTTACGACACTCTTTGACTCACAAATTATGTAGGCATACATTGCTTCATTCCCACACTTGAGATTTTCCGAATGTGTTCATTATTGATTTCTCGTTTAATTTCACTGTAGTTTGAAAGTATTCTCTGATTTCAATCTTCAGAAATTTCTTGGAAATTGTCTCATTGCGAAGCATATTAAAAACTTTAGATAAAAATCCATGTCGATCTATTCTGGATGGACATAGTGCACTTGATGTGTTGATTAGATCCAGTTTGTTAATTTTTCTTAAAATCCTTCTAGGTCATTATTGATCTATTTGTTAATTACTAACACAAGTGGCTTAAAATTACTCACTGTGATTGTGGTTCTGTTGATTTCTTCTTTAATTCTATAAATTTTCACTGGATGTATTTGGAAGTTGTGACTACAAACATACATTTGTATTTTATATGCTATTTTGTGGATTGACCCTTTTAGAATTACACAGTGTGCCTCTTTTTCTCTAATAATGCTCTCAAAATTTACTTGTCCTGGATCTTTTATTATTACTACCATAGACTCTTCAGGTCAGTGTTTGTTGTGTGTATCTTCTCCATCCCTTCACTTTTAATTTAGGTATGTATCTTAAAGGCAGCATATAATGTGATAATCATATTTTAAAAACTTAACTACATTTACTCTATTTTTTGGATGTTGAATCTCTTTGGATTAAAAAATTAATGTATATTAATTGTACATATTGCTGGGATTCAGTGTGATATTTCCATACATGCCTTCAGTGTGTGCACTGATCAAATCCAAACGCGTTTTCTACCCTGTCCCCCCACACCCTTCCCATCTTTACTAATCACATTCGTATCAACTTTTTTTTAAGCTTTAACATATGATAAAGAACATTCAGTACTTGTCTTTATGTGTGGCTTATTTCACTTAATATAAAATCTCCAGTTCTATCCATTTTTTTTTGCTTCAAATGACAGAATTTCATTCTTTATGGTTAAAAAATATTCCATTGTATATCTATAGCATATTTTCTTTTTTTTTTTTTTTGCGGTACTGGGGATTGAACCCAGGGGCATTCTACCTCCGCGCTACACCCCGGCCCTATTTTTTTTTTTATACTTTATTTTGAAACCGGGTCTCACGAAGTTGCAGAGGGCTTCACTAGGTAGAGAGAGATAGAGAGACAGCAAAAGAGAGAGAGAGAAAGAGAGAGAGAGAGAGAGAGAGAGCGAGCTGAGGCTGGCTGCGAACCCGGATCCTCCGGTCTCTGCCTCCCAAAGTACTGGGATTACAACTGTGCGCCACCATGCCCGGCTATAGCATATTTTCTTTATCCATTCATCTATTGACACTTACATAGGTGAATTCCATATCTCAGCCGTTGTGAGTAGCACTGTAGTAAACATGGGATGCAATATCTTTTGATATGTTGATTTCATTTGCTTTGGGTATATACCTAGAAATGGGACAGCCAGATTATGTGGTAGACCTATTTTGTTTTGTTTTGTTTTGTTTTGTTTTGGTAGTACTGGGGACTGAACCCAGGGGCATTCTACCTCTGAGTTACATCCCCAGACCTATTTTATTTTTTACTTTGAGTCAAGGTTTTGCTAAGTTGGCTAGAATCTAGCTAATTTGCTGAGGCTGGCCTTGAACCTGTGTTCTTCTGTCTCAATCCTGTCTCAAGTGCTGGGATTATGGGCTTTGTGTGCTACCACGCCCAGCTCTATTTTGAGTATTTTGTTCTCTATAATGGCTATAGTAGTTTACATTTCCATCAGCAGTGAATAAAAGTTCTGTTTTCTCCACATCCTCAACAACACTCATTGTATATGTGTGTGTGTGTGTGTGTGTGTGTGTGTGTGTGTTTGTGTATGCATGCCATTCTAGCAGGAGAGATCATATCTCACTGTGGTTTTGATTCGCATTTCCCTGCTGGCTAATGATATTGAGCCTTTTTCTTCAGATATTTGTTGGCCATTTGTAATTCTTCCTTTGACAAGTATTCACATAATTAATTTGTCCATTTTAAAATCAGATTATTTCTTGGTGTTGCGGTTTGAATTCCTTATGAATTCTGGATGTTGATCCTCTGTCAGATGAACAGTTGACAAATATTTTTTTCCTGTAGGTTATCTCTTCACTCCACTGGTTGTTTCCTTTGCTATGCTAAAGTTTTTAAGGTTCATGTAATTCCATTTGTCAATTTTCGCTTTTGTTTCCTGTGCTTTTGGGTCCTATTCAGAAAATCTTCACCTGTACCAATGTCTTGAAATGTTTATCCTAAGTCTTCTTCTAGTAGTTTCAAGTCTTATATTTAGGTTTTGGAACCATTTTAAGTTGACTTTTGCACAGAGTGAGAGATAGGGGTTGTTTCAATCTTCTGCATATAGATCTCCAGTTTTCCCAGCACCAATGATGGAAGAGGCTGTCCTTTTGCCAGTGTTTGTTTTCAGTGCCTTTGTTGAGGATAAGTTCATTGTAGATTCAGGGAGCTGGTTCTGGGATCTCTGTTTTGTTTGTTATATCTATGTGTTTGTTTTTATGCCAATGCCACACTGTTTTGTTTCCTATGGCTCTGTAGTATGTCTTGAAATTACATATTGTGATTCCTTCCGGCTTTGTTCCTTATGCTCAGGGTTGCTTTGGCTATTCAGGGTCTCTAATTCTATGAAGAAAGTCATGGTATTTTGATGGGGCTTGCATTAAATCTCAAGATCTCTTTTTGAGTATGGACACTGTAACAATAGTAATTCTTCCAGTCAGTGCATGAACCAAAGGTCATTCCTGTATTTATTTATTTTTGTCATCTTCAATTATTTGATCAATGTTTTGTAATTTTCATGGTTAACTTTATTTCCAGGTAATTTCGTTTATTTGTATCTATTGTGAATGGGATTGCTTTTATGATGATTTCTTTCTCATCAATTTAATTATTGGTGTGTAGAAAAGCTAGTATTGTTACTTTGAAAATGATTTATTTGCACATTATAATTGAATTTTATCAATTATTTTTCAGCATCTATTGAGATAATCATATGATTTTTATCTTTCATTCTGTTGATGTGATATTATATTTATTTACTTGTATATGTTGAACTATTCTAGCATCCCTTGAATGTAATCAACTTAATTATGGCAAATGATCTTTTTTTAACATGCTTTTATTGGTGCATTGGAGTCTCACATCACAATGAATATCTATTTGATATTAACATACATGCACACAGCTCTTAGTGTCCCTCCCACTTCCCCCCACCCATATGAAGTGCCGAGAATGATGTTGGTATATTCTCACATGTACATATTGTTTACGATAGTAATTCCACTGATTCACTTCTTTCTTGCCCTTCCCCTTCCCTTGTACCAGTTCCCTTGCCCCATTGAGGGTTCTCCATTATCAACCGGAGTCCCTTGTGTGTCCCCACTACTCCCTAGGTTGCACATATTAATGAAAACATATGTCCCTTCTTTTTTTTGTGATTGGCTGATCTCACTTAACATAATGTTCTCCAGATCCTTCCATTTTCTTGAAAATGATGTTATTTTGTTCTTTATTGCTGAGTAGAATTTCAGTGTGTGTATTTCCCACAATTTTGTAATCCACTCACCTGTTGATGGACACCTGGGTTGCTTCCATAATTTGGCCACTGTGAATTGTGCTGTTATGAACATGGGTATGAATATATTACTGTAGTTTCTAGTTTCAATCCCTTTGGTATGATACCCAATAGTGGTGTAGCCGGATCATATGGTGGATCCATTCCCAGTTTTCTGAGGAATCTCCACACTGATCTCCATAGTGGTTGAACTACTTTGCAATCCCACCAACAATGTAGAAGAGTCCCAATTTCCCCACAACCTTGCCAACATTTGTTGTTGTTTGACTTCTTAATGCTTGCCATTCTAATTGGGGTCAGATGAAATCTTAGAGTAGTTTTGATTTGCATCTCCCTGATTGCTAATGATGTTGAACATTTTTTCATGTATCTATTGGCCATTTGTATCTCTTCTTTCATGAAGTGTCTATTCATTTCAGCTGCCCACTTCTTGATTGGATTATTTGTTTTCTTAGTGTAAAGTTTTTTAAGTTTTTGTATATACTAGATAGATATTAGACCTCTGTCAGAGGGATAGCTTGCAAAGATCTTCTCCCATTCCATAGGCTTTCTCTTTAGGCTCTTGATGGTTTCCTTTGATGAGCAGAAGCTTTGCAGTTTAATGCTATCCCACTTATTAATTCTTGTTTTAATTTCCTGTGCTTTGGAGGTCTTTTTGAGGAAGTTTCTGCCTGTGCCTATATGTTGGAGTGTTGAACCTATGCCTTCTTCTAATAATTTCACAGACTCTGGTCTAACTTCCAGGTCTTTGATCCATCTCGAATTGACTCTTGTGCAGGGTGAGAGGTAAGGATTCAGCTCCATTTTTCTACAGGTAGATAACCAGTTTTCCCAGCACCATTTGTTAAAAAGACTGTCCTTTCTCCAACATATGTGTTTAGCACCTTTGTTGAAAATCAATTGAGTATAAGTTTGTGAACTTGTTTCTGTATCTTCTATTCTGTTCCACTGGTCTATGTGTCTGTTTTTTGTGCCAATACCATGCTGATTTTATTACTATAGCTCTGCAGTATAATTTGAAGTCAGGAATTGTTATGTCTCCTACATAGTTCTTATTGCTGAGAATTGCTTTGCCTACTCTGCGTCTTTTGTTTCTCCATATAAAATTAATGACCGATTTTTCTAGACTTGTGAAAAATGATGTTGGTATTGTGATAGGGATTGCATTGATTCTGTAGATCATTTTTGGCAGAATGGCCATTTTGATAATATTTATTCTGCCTATTCAAGAGCAGGGGAGATCTTTCCATCTTCTAAGATCTTCTTTGATTTCTTTCTTCAGTGTTCTATAGTTTTCATTGTAGAGGTCCCAGGCACTGGGGATGCGGGGCAGGTGAGCCCTTGGCCACGCCCCCAGAGAACTCCTCACCTGGGCATTGGGGACACAGGGCAGGGGAGCACTTGGCCCCGCCATAAAGAACCACTCCCCTCGGCACTGGGGACATGGGGCTGGTGAGCCCTCATCCCTGCCCCCAGAGGACCCCTCCCCCTGGCACTAGGGACACAGGGAGGGTGAGCCCTTGGCCCCGCATCCAAAGACCCCAAGTGCTGGGGATGCGGGGCGGGTGAACCCTCAGCCCCCACTCCCAGGGAACCCCTTACACCGGTGCTGGGGATGCGGGGCGGGTGAGCCCTTGGCCCTGCTCCCAGAGTACGCCTCTCTCAGATACTGGGGACGCGGGGTGGGTGAGCCCTCGGCCCTGCCCCCAGAGAACCCCTCCCCCGGCACTGGGGACATGGGGTGGGTGAGCCCTTGGCCCCACCCCCGGAGAACCCCTCCCTCTAACACTGGGGACACTGTGCGGGTCAGCCTTCGGTCCCGTCCCCGGAGATCCCCTCCCCCTGGCACTGGGGACACGGGGCAGGTGAGCCCTCGGCCCCGCTCCCAGAGACCCTTCCTCTAGGCACTGAGGACATAGGGCGGGTTAGCCCTTGGTCCTGCCACCAGAGAACCACTCCCCTGGGTGCTAGGGACATGGGGTGGGTGAGCCCTTGCCCCCCCCAGAGAACCCCTTCACCAGCACTGGGGACTTGGGGAGGTTGAGCCCTTAACCCCGCACCTGAAGACCCCCCAGTGCTGGGGACATGGGGCGGGTGAGCCCTCGGCCCCGCCCCCGGAGAACCCCAGCACAGGGGACATGGTGTGGGCGAGCCCTCGGCCCTACCCCCAGAGAACCCCTCACCCCGGTGCTGTCAACAGTGGGTGGGTGAGCCCTTGGCCCTGTCCCTGGAGAACCCCTCCTCCCAGAGCTGGGGACACAGGGCAGGTGAGCCCTTGGTCCCGCTCCCAGAGATCCCCTCCTGTCCCGGCAACTGGGACACGCAGCAGGTGAGCCCTTGGCCCCATCTGCAGAGACTCCCATCGCTTGGATGTAGGACGAGTGAGCCCTTGGCCCCGCCCCCAGAGAACCCCACCCCTGGCGCTGGAGACACAGGGTGGGGGAGCCCTTGGCCCCCCCACAGAGACCCCCAGTGCTGGGGATGTGGGGCGGGCAAGCCCCTGGCCCCTCCCCGGAATACCCCAGTACTGAGGTCAGGGGAGGATGAGTCACGACCTCACACAGGAGGGACTCCAGACAAAGAAAACCTCAGATGAGTGAAGAAGGCGAATTAACTGGGAGAGGCAGGAGGGAAGGAGAGGGAAACAAACTGGAGCACAGTATGGACTTACACAAAGATATTAAAGTCAACTACTATGCTGAAAACGGGAAGGAGGGAGGGGGGAGATGGGGGAGTGGAAGTTGGGGGAGGGCTAATTGACCGAGGATATGTCAACCACCCTGAAATCCTTCAAGATGTATGATTGCAATGCACTAATAAATTAAAAAATATAAAAAAAATAAAAAATAAGATGTATGCTACATTTAGAGTGAAATGAAAGGAGTAAAGTCATGGTGGTTCGGAAAAAAATAGCTTTGCTTACAAAAAAAGACAAACATCAAGTGTTTGAGGTTTTTTTTTGTTTCAGTTAAAGGGAAATCACATGGAGTGTGCTCTATTGATAAACTTTTTAAAAAGGTCTCTGTAATACTTTTTCAATGCAATTTAATCTGATTTATTTCAGATTGAGTATCCCTAACCCCAAAATTGGAAATGCTCCAAAATCAGAAACTTTCTGAGTGCCAACATGATACCACAAGTGGAAAATTTCCCACCTAACTTCACATGATGGGTCCAAGCCAAAGCTCAGGTGGACTGAAAATACTGAATAAAATTACCTTCAGGCCACGTGTATGGGGTGTATGTAACACATAAAGGAATTTTGTGTTTAGACTTGGTCCCCATCTCCGAGATATCTCTTTGTGAGCATGAAAATATTACAGAATAAAATCCAAAATCTGAAACACTTCTCGTCCTAAGCATTTCATATAAGGGATGGGCAACCTGTAGTATGATTTTTAGGTACAGAAGACAATACCTTCAAAGAGGAGAAGAACAAGAATTAGAAAAGTGATCAGATTAAGGTGAAGTAAAATACATTTACAGTGTGCTTCCTAAAACATATGCAAGCACTATTATTATCAGTATAACTAAAACAGATAATTTGAGATATAAGGTATTTTACTGGAAAGGAAATTATAGATATGAGAGGAATGACTTGACCCTCAACTCTGACGGGGCTAATTAGTGTTTAAACCAAAACACACATCCCCTGATGACCAGACCAAGATGATTTCTACCTCATTCCATAGCCATGAAGATATTTAATTACTATGTATTGAAATTGTTGTAGTTAGATATAGAATTCCCCTAAAGACTTCATTTATTAATATTCAGGGTTGATATAGTTAAGTCATGAGTGTTATAATCTCAGCAGTGGATAAATTCATTTAATGAATTTATCTGGGTGGTAGCCTGAGCTGGTAGGGTCTGGCTGGAGAAGGTGGGTCCCTGGGTCTACAGACTTGGGGATTATATATATGATTCCTCCCCTTGCTCTCTCTCTTGCTTCTAGCCTCCATGATGTGAAGAGCATAGCCCATGTGCTCTCCCTCTCTCTGCTTCCCACTGCCATGCCCTGAGATCTGTGGTCCCTGGCCTCACATGGACTGAACTTGAAACCATGAGCAAATAAATCTTCCTTCCTCTGAGATACATGGTCAAGTGTTTTAGATTATTACTGTGAAAATGCTCCCTAATACAGAAATGTTCCTAAAGAAAGAAATTACAGAATACGAGTGTATAAGCAATCCCTTTGAACTAGCAGCAATACTATTAATGGTATTATTGATAATAATGTTAACTGAAGGCAAAATATATGTCAAGCATCGGGTTTGAAATTCTGTCTCACCTGATCTATATGAAAACCTGAAGCAATAATTAATACCACTATTTTAAACCTAAGGATGCCAAGACTTGGAGAGCAAATAACTTATTAAAGAACCAATGATTAATATTTAGGAAGAAAACCAGGATCATATCAAGCTTCATCCAAACTTTCACACAATGATAGATCATTCTTAAAAGTAGCAATTTCAAGTTGGGCACAATGGTGCATGCCTATAATCCCAGTACTTGGGAGGTTTAGACAGGTAGATTGCAGGTTTGGGGCCAGCCTCAGCAACTTAGCAAGACCCTCAGCAACTTAGTGAGACTCTGTTTCAAAATAAAAAAAATAAAAATGACTGGGGCTGTATCTAGGTGGTAGAATGCCCCTGGGTTCAATCCCAAGTACCAAAAAAAGTATCAGTTTCAGAGTATCCTACAACTAGATTTTTTTGTACTATAAATATATTCCCTAAAAATTATTTAGGGGATAATGTAGCACAGTGTCTGGTATACTATATAGATGCTTACTGACTGATGAATGTTCCAATCCTAAGAAAACTCTTGAAATTAAAGACTGGACTTTTTTTTAAAGGGATTTTATTTCAGAAGAGAATAAGAAGCCTTAATTTAAGATTGATAGAAACAGCCCCTTTGGACTGTGGTGTATTGAGATGCTTCCAATTGTGTGGTTCTGGAAAAACATTAACAGAACATATTCAAAAGGACCAACTGAGAAAAAGCCATGAAGATGGGGAAAAAATGACGACTGAAGCTGAGTTGCTGAGTTTTGAATGAGTTACTTGGTAAGATTGAAGTTATTGGTAATAAGGGAATCACTTTATGTAGGGGCAAATGAATCGCCTGTAATTTTAACCTAAAGTACCACTCTAGGGGTTGTAAAATCCTTTCTACTTGGATAAATACTCTCTATTTGAATTGTAGCTCACAGTGAGAATGTAATAGGGAGTAGCCTAACTTGATAAGACACTAAAACCACAGAAAAGGAGCTTTTCTTAGGCAGTTGTAGAGCCAGCTATTAGGACTAAAATAGAACTAGAATAGAGTTTGCAGATGGCCCAGCTAAAGCTGGGTACAGTGTGAAAGAAACCAGGAGGACAGGCAAAGGCCAAAATAGACATAGAATAGGGAAGAGAATGGACAAGGATCACTTGAAGAATAATGATAGGACTCACTACATCCTCAGAAACTCAAAGAAAGGGCCACCATGCATGTTGGTATCATGCACAAATATCAAAGCATATCTAGCAACTAATAACGATGTGTGAAATTAGTGAATGAATGGCCCTAATAATGCAGCTCATGGGTGGGGTATCAACTCTATGCTGGACAGCCATCCTCATGTTCTAAACTTCAAAAGAACGTACAAAACAGAACTATGACAAGAGTCTATGACTTTGAGAGCTCCTAAACACACCAGCTTGGGTTAAGAGGGGTGTGGAAGACCAGCAGACCAATTGGGAAAAAGAGAAGCCAAAGGACTCAGAGAGAGAAAAGATTTGAAGCAGGCTACGTGGAAGTGGACTTCTTTAAAATATCAACATTCTACTGCATCTTTGTTCACATGCAGGCACAACTTACTCATGTCAGGGAAAATCTGAAAAAATAAACTCCACTTATTTTGCTCAGGAAAGCAAGAAGCCATACAAGTGCCCATACCTCCTCACACAAGTGCCACGTCAGCAAGCTCCCTACACACTCGTCCTGAGCTCCTGCCCCTTCCTTCTCCTGGCTTTGTCACTTCATTTACAAACATGGGAGTCCCTCAACATGTTTAACAAGCCAGGAGAGGAGGTGGAATAAGATAAAAAAATCATTTTTATTTAATAACATGAAAAATTAAGAAATGAATACATGATCAATATAGGTCATTTTTTATTTTAATGAAGTTACCTTTTCCTTTTTAACAGAAAACTTGGAAGAAAAATGATAAGTCAAGCACCAAGATTATCATGACATACTGCTATGTTTTCTCCACTCTTTATTGTAACAAAATTTTGCTAACAATTTTTACTTTTTTTTTATTCAACACTATTTGTGTGTGTGTGTGTGCGGTACTGGGGATTGAACCCAGGGGCATTCTACCTTGGAGCTACACCCCTTGTCCTTTTAATTTTTTATTTTGGAACAGGGTCTCACTAGGTTCCTGAGGTTATCCTCAAACCTGTGATCCTCCTTTTCACCGTCCTAGGGACTGCGATTACAGGTGTGTGCCACCTTGCCTGGCTTCATTTAATGCTATGTTTTAAAAGTTTTTTGTGGCACTAGGGATTGAACCCAGAGGCATTTCACCTCCAAAGTATACCTTAGTCCCCCATTTTTATTTATTTAATTTTTTTTATTAGTGGATTGCAAACATACATCTTGAAGGATTTCAGGGTGGTTGACCTATACATGCACTCATCAGTCAATTAGCCCTCCCCAATTCCCACCCCCCCCCCGCCTACCCCTCCCTCCTTCCCATTTTCAGCATAGTAGTTGACTTTGATATCTTTGTGTAAGTCCATCCTGTGCCCCAGTTTGTTTCCCTCTCCTTCCCTCCCGTCTCCCCCAGTTAGTTCACCTTCTTCACTCATCTGAGGTTTTCTCTCTTTGTCTGTGGTCCCTCCTGTGCAGGGTCATGGCTCATCCTCCCCTGACCTCAGCACTGGGGTACTATGGGGCAGGGCCAGGGGCTCCCCCCTCCCCACGTTCCCAGTGCTGGGGTGAGGAGTTCTCTGGGGATGGGGCCAAGGGCTCACCCACTGCCTGTCCCAGGCACTGGGGAGGAGGGGATCTCTGGGGGCAGGGCCAAGGGCTCACCAACTCCATGTCCCCAGCACCAGGGGGGGTCTCCAGGATGGGACTGAGGGCTCACCCACCCCACGTCTCCAGCGCTGGGGGGAGGGGATCTCTGGGGGCGGGGCCAAGGGCTCGCCCACCCTGCGTCCCCAGCGCTGGGGTGGTGGGTTCTCAGGGGACAGGGCCAAGTGCTTGCCTGTCCCGCATCCCGTGCCAGGGACTTCTGGGGGCAGAGCCAAGGGCTTGCCCGCCCCACGTCCCCAGCACCTGGAGGAGGGGTTCTCTGGGGTTGGGGCCAAGGGCTTGCTCGTGCTCACGAGGTGCCGTAGCTTGCTGGCTCGTGTTCTCAGAGTTGGGCTGCTCCTGTGTATGGCCACCTCATCTTTGTCTCTCCTCATCACGCTCATTGCGGGACCAGAAGCTGATGGCCCACCCCTGAATCCATCGTCATTTTAGGTGCAGGTCTGGGTTGACTTGGGCTTCATCATGTTCCAGAGGTGATCGGTTTCAATGGTGATCTATAGTTGCTGTTTTCACAAGGATCTGCTGTCTCTTTGCTGTTGGTCTCCAGGAGTCGTGGTGTAGGTGTGGCCCTGCATAGATGGTGCCTTCGCCTCTGCTCTTCGCTTACCAGGTGAAATGTGTGGAGATATGTATAGCCCCACGCTCTTTCTGCTGCCTTGTACTCTGGTGTTCTTCGGCTCTCTTTGTTTTGTTGAGTTTTGGCTGTCCTACTTTTCTTGTTAAGGAGCAGTCTTCCTGCCGGCCAAGTTCTGAGTTTCAGAGTGCCGGCAACACGCTGCCTCCCTTTATCTAACTCATCCATGTTCTCATTGCTGAGCTGCTCTAGGGTGCCATGCCATATCCATGTCCTCAGTGCTGTGGTGTTCTGCACCGGTGCTAGGCTTCTCCAGGGGGGACATGTTTCACAGGCTCTTATTTTCAGTGTTGGGGTGCTCCTGTGCCTGGCCGCCTCATCTATGTCTCTCCGCATCACTTTCTTCTCAGGGGCTGAGGTTCGCGTCCCACCCTTTGCAGTTGTCGCCATTGTAGGTGTGTATATGTTTCGACTTGGGCTTCATTATGGTCCGATGTTGACTGCTTTCGATGGTGGGCTATAATCGCTGGTTTCACAAGAATCAGCTGTTTCTTTGCTGGAGGATTCCGGGGGCCGCGGTGCTGGCGTGGCTCAGCCAAGATGGCGCCTTTGTCTCTGCTCTCCGCTTACCAGGTGAAATCCTTAGGTCTCCCTACTGCCCTCCGCTCTTTCCACTGCCTCACATTCCGCTGCACTTTGTCTCCCATTGTTTTGTTGAGTTTTGGCTGCCCTTGCTGTCTTGTCAAGAAGCAGTCTTCCTGCCCGCTGAGCTCCAACTCTCAGAGTGGGGGCAAGACACTGCCTCTCGCTATCCCACCATCTTGGTTCCTCTAACATACATTTTTAAAATCCTTTCACTCTATGTGGCTATATTAAGTATTACTCAGTTGGATTGCATTTTTTCTTTTAATTTAATTTTATCTGTGTGTTGTAATTATATGTCATAATGAGGTTCAGAGGGGCAGAAACATACAAGCACAAGCACTTCGTGTGTTTCCTTCCACTCTCCAGCACTCTTTCTCCTCCTCCCTGTAGTACATTATTGAGATTGTGTTAATTTCATCTATGTACATAGCATTATTTGAACTGTTGCCTTCATTGAATTCCCCACCTCCCTCCCTAATCCCTTCCACTATTTTGTTGGAATCTCTCCTTATTTATCCTAAGTCTCTTTTGTTTCACCATTTCTCTCTAGCTTCGACATGTGAGAAAGAACATACAATCCTTCACTTTCTGAGACTGGCTAATCTCACTTGGCATAATATTCTCTAGTTCTGTTCATTTTCCTGCAAATGACATAATTTTGTTCTTCTTTATGGCTGAGTAAAACTCCACCGTGTGTGTGTGTGTGTGTGTGTACCCCAATTTTGTAATCCATTCATCTGTTGGTAGACACCTAGCCTGGTTCCATAATTTGGCTATTGTGAATTGTGCTGCTGTAAACATGGATATTCACGTATCTCTAGAATATGATGATTTTAATTCCTTGGAAAGATATTCATGAGTAGATTGAAGTTTCTAAGATGAAATACCCCACCCTTCCCTGTTTCCTGAATCCTATTTTTCTTTCTTTTTGGTCATGTTTCCTTCCTCAGCATAATGGAACTTTCTGACTGTCCCCCGGGTTTCAGGCAATCCAGTACTTTGTGAGGGGGCCACGTTGCTCCTGGGAGCCTCCCTTGTTGTAGGGACTTGACCCTTAATTACTGCTGATTGCCTGTTTGGCTCCAGCTCAGTCTGCACACTGCTTGCCTGCTGTCCTTGTGCCCCTTGTGTCCTATTCACTTGCAGACCCACACCCACCTCTGTCCTGCTCACCAGCCGTTAATTTGCCTGCCGCTACCTGCCCCACACTGCTCCACAGCTGTTATTTCACTGCGAGACCCAGACCTAGAAAGCCACTCTTGAATTCATCTGCCAGCCTCAGTCTGGGCCCTTGCCCAGGCTGAGTAGAAAGAGCGGACAGGAATTAGATGGCCTGCCACATGCTATCAAAGGTATCACGTTCTCCTGTGTCCCAGACTCACCTGAAATACCAATGAGAAGCTTTTATGTCTCCTCTAACAAGTACAGTCTTAGATCATCTGAGAGTTTGCATAATTTAGGAAGTAAAAGAGCATATGTTCAAAAATGTTGAGCAAGGTAATAGAATAAGAACTTCTAGGACCTAGATAGTAAATAAAAAATGGAAGCTCCCCATAATTATTTACAATATGCTTGTTAACGCTTTGGAAAATTTCAGAAAGATCTGGAAATCTGAAACTCTAGAGGGCTGAATTATATTTCTCCACAAAAGATGCATGTGTCTCATGAATGGAGGGCAACTTTCTTCCAAACTCTGTGTCACCACTCACGTTGCTGAAATGCTGCATGTTCTCTATCTATAAAACCCCTTAACTTTCAAATACAATTCAACACTCTGCCACTTTCATGAAACTTCTGGTTAGTTCAGTCTTAGCATAATTAACTTGGACCAGAGAAATGCAAGATTTGATCTACAGAATATAGAATTGAATCCAGGTATTGCTACCTATCAATCAAGTAGCTTTGAATAAACCATTTATCTCCTGATTCTTTTCTTCATATGTGTATTGGGAGTAATATTGTTTCTCCCCAGGTTATGGATTGTTATAGATCCAATCAGATAAGCTATAAAAAATTGTTGGTAAACTATGTTGATAGGAGAATGCATGGTAGTATTTCCTCAAAATGTGCTTATTCTCTCTATTACACTTGGATGAACAATTAGAGAAAAAACTAGGAACTGTACATTGTGAAAACAGTACAAGAGCTAACAGGTGAAAACCCAGTCATTGGTCTACATTTTTTTTTTAGATTTAATCCCTTAACAACACTAGAAAGCAAGTGATAGCATTCCCATTTTACTGATGAGGAAGCTGAGACAAAAAGAGGTTGACTGATTTAACCAACACACAGCTGAGACCTGGTAAAGCCAAGACAATCCATGCTGTCTCTGGAGCTTGCATTCTTAACCACTAATTGGTCTCACCTCTCAATGCTGTGGGTGGTGGAGGGTATATGGTCTATTCATTTAACTATGAATTAAAAATCATTTTCCCAAAACATACTAGGTCTGTACCAGCTTTCCTAGGTCTTGTGGGAGCTGGGGCTGAGCTACAGCAGCAAGATAGCATGCTCTGCTAGGCTTTCCAGTGACCGTCATCTCAGACTGTGAAACCCTCCCTTCCTGTGGGGCTTGTGGGGTTCTCTCTCCTCAGGGTAAGTCCTCGGCCACCTCCTCCATCAGCCAGTGCTCTCATGTGTATTTATCTCTTTATGCCTTATTTCTCCTTGGCTGTGAGAGGGTCTGACATTTACAAAATTCCCCAGCAGGCAGACACTCCATTCCCAGGGTTCCAGGCCTGGCCTTGGGCTCAAACTATTCTAACAAGTCAAAGTCCATCAAACCCTTGGGTGTGTACTCCACAGCAGGAGGCCTCCCCGTGGCATACTTGGAGTTTCCCAGAGTTAACATCCAGTGTCTGCCTGAGACCAACAGGAGCTAATGTGGCTGACATAAAGGGGCATTCCCGAGTCACCCTACTGGACAAGGTGTTTGACAATGAGACAGGTTCACGGATAGTCTCCCTGCTAACATTTCTGGTGTTTTTGTCTGACATGACTAGCTGCCGCCTTACCCTTTTTCTGATTCTTGGGTTCCAGCCATGCCCATGCCTGTGGTCTTCTGCCCGCACGACCTTGCTTGGGAGCTTCCTCTCTTGGAACATTTTACTTGCTAGAATGAATCATCTCATAGCCAAGACCCATCTGAGAAGATTGTGTTTTAGGTTTTTTTTCTTTTCTAAATATTTTCCCACCAGCTGGGTCCAACATTACTGATGATATTCTAGCCTCCTGTGGGTCAAATAGCTACTGCTTTCTCAGCTGAAACTGAGAAGGAGATACAGCAGCTCCCTCTCAGGTGTGGGAAGTAGATGCTTCTACTCTACAGGGTCCTCTCTGACAGCTCACTGAAAAAAAATGTGTTTTTGTTTTCTTTTTTGCTTTACTGGGGATTGAACCCAGGGGCATTCTACCTCCGAGCTATACCCCCAGCCCTATATATATATATATATATATATTTTTTTTTTTTTTGCACTACCGGGGATTGAACCCAGGGGCATTCTACCTTTGCGCTATACCTCCGGCCCTATTTTTTTAATACTTTATTTTGAAACAGGGTCTCACTAAGTTGCGGAGGGCCTCACTAAGTAGCTGAGGCTGGCCGCTAACTCTGATCCTCTGGTTTCAGCCTTCCAAGTACTGGGATTACAAGCGTGCACCACCACGCCCGGCAAGAAATGTGTTTTTATGGATGCTGATTAGGTAATTAGTATCCACTGAGGGCAGTAAACCTCGTCCCCATGTACATTTGACAGAATTGTCAGCAATTTTCCTAGAGTAGGTGTAGCTATATAAGGAAATGTAGCAGGTCCTGTGTGTCACATAGGATAGTGTACACTGTCCAAACAAATGATCCTAAAGTGTCAATGGCTTAGAAGCACATGGGTTGATTGCTTGCACAGGCCATGTCTCCTTCAGGTTACATGCCCTGGGACATGCAGCTGTTCTAGGTGTTATAGATATTCAAAGACCTAAATGATGGATGGTCCTTCTCAACATAATCAGTGCATCAAGAGAGAGGGTCTCTCCAGCACTAGTTCTTTAAACTTTCACCTATGAGTGAGACAGTTTTACTCCCATACCATTTCTTAGACATCTTGTAGTATCAGCACCCTTAGCAAGAATTCAAAAACAAAATAACCTGCAAATTAGTCCTATTCCAGAAAAAAAGAAGCGATTCAATTTGCTATCTGAAATTTAAGTACTGCAAAACATTGTATTGATTCAGAAAATTGCCAAAGAAAATGGACAAGAATTTTTGAAAATAGGGTGCAGGTTGCTCTAATTTTTCAGAACACTGAGGCTGTTGGTGCAGCATACGCATATCTCTTGTTTATAGAAAAGTCAAAATTCTAACAGTAGAGGCATAATGGGTAGATGAAGCCATCAGTCTTGACTTTCCACGTTGCTTAAGAAAACTTCTTTTACAGTGGTCATGTGTTATGTGTGTAATTTTAAAAGAAAAAGAAAGTGGGGTGGGGACAAGAAGGAACTGTATTTCCTCACCGCATTAAATATGTCTTGACACACATTCAAAGCACATCAGTCTGAATAGGGCTCTGTAGCCTCCTTTACTCTGACCCTGGTAGACGCCCCCCTCCTGCTTCAGAAGCAATCTGCTAAGGCTGGGAGCCACACTCCTTTCCATCCTTTTCTGTAGCAGCTCAGAAATTTGCCTGTAACTTCTCTCCCTCCTACCTCTTTTTCTGTCTTTTTTCCGTTTCCTTCCATATTGGTCAGTCATTTCCTGAATTTTAAATTTGCCAACTATATACCCTAGTCTTTCCCACCATGTTTATTTAATTAGTGAAAGAATAAACAGTAAATTACATGCTGGTACCTATATAGCTTCACCTTGGTAGCAGCACAAGTCGCTTCTCACATTTCATTAACTAAAGTCACATGACCATCCCTAATTTGACAATGGGTCAAGCAGTATATGCCTTACTACTACCCCCCCCCACAAAAATCGAGCTAGTAGTAAAAAAAAAAAAATTGATCAACTTTAATCATAAGTGCATCTTCCCTCCAGGCACCTAGGTAAATGTTAAATAAAGGTAATGTTAAATAAAGCCTGTGATAGTGGGGTTCCTTGCTCTATTCTTAATTTTAACAAAACACTAATTATTATGAGGATTACTATTATGACTTTAGGGTGTTTTTTTTTGTTCTTGTTTTTGTAATTGCCTGATATCAAATTACCAAAGTTTCCTTCTGTTTTCAGTTTATTAAGTGTTGTGGTTCTAAATAAATTCTTTATTCAAAATTTTGGTCCTAAGGAAATCATGTGAAGTTTTTCCTTTAATATATTTTGTGGCGAATTACATTAATATATTTTCTAATTTAAATCTATTTTGCAAATGTTGAACAAACCTAGCTTAGTCAGGAGACTTAATCTTTTCCTGAATTCCCCAAATCAGTTCTCTTATGTTTCACTGAGGATTTTTTGCATTTATGCACATGAGTACAATTGGCCTATAAATTTTCTTTTTTTGCATTTTCCTGCCTTTATATATATATATATATATAACTATATATATAATACACACATAGAGACACATATACACACATATATAGATAGATACCAAGATTTTAATAGTCTCATAAAATAAGTTGGGAAATAGTCTTTCTTATTTCATTTGCAAGTGTTTTTTAAAAATTGGAATTAAATTCTGCCAGAACGTATGGTATAACTGACTTATACCACTCTCTGGACTTACTGTTTTCCTTGGAGGAAGAAATTTAAATACAGATACTTACTTAATAAATTGAACCATTCATGTTTACTATTTCCTTTTTTTATTTTAAAATTTTTCTTCTTTATTGAGGTTTTTATAATTTGTACAATTTTATTTTTAGGGAAATATAAGAGGTTCACTTAGGGAAGTATGGTTACAGTTTAAAAGAAGGCCTTGATAAAGGGGTACATTCCAGAGAAAGGCTCTGGAATGGTCTGTTTCCCAAAGTGGAAAATGGCAGTGAGTTCTCCGCATGCTAGGATTTATTTACTGTGGGAACCTTCCCTTTCATGTATATGCATTTGGGGGAGGGAACTATATCTTTTTGCACCATAGCTTAGTGTGCCTGCTCTGTTTCTATCATGTTGGAAACTTTTCCCCAGGTGCCTAAGTGAAGCCCTGGGTGGAGGGTGAGGGGCGGGGAGGGCTGTCTAAAATGGCAATTGCAGCTGGACAGTGAATCTTACCTCTTCTCGTGAAGGCTGACTGGATCCTCTGTCCCTTTCCTTTCTCTGCTCTGCTCATCTCTAATGTAACTATCTAACATTTCCCCTTCAAGAGCAACAGGCCCTGAAATCATTTAGGGAACAGGGGTGATGTTCCATCTTCTGTAGTTTCTTCCAGCTGGGCAGGGGTGTAGACATGCCAGGACTTCTTGCTCTCTGTCAGGGCAAGGCCTGTTGGGACCAGACATGCTCCAGGAAGGCAGGGCAGTGCACAGAGCCTCATAGTAATTGCTGTCAATTGCAGAGGGGTTGGTAGCTTGGCCTCAGTCTCATTTATAGTCTGATAGCCTGGAGCTAGAAGGAAACAAATTTTGTTAGCAAGTTTAGGAGCCTAGGGTCAAGGAAAAAGAGGAACAAGGAGACAAAAGAAGCCCATGAAGGGAAATCAGGGAAACCAAGACCAAGTCTCCTTTAAGAAAAATAGCCCTGAGTTGTCTTTTCCCCAAATTGTGATGCCTGCTGGGTTAGGGTAGCCAGAAGTAAAGCGACCTTTGGCAGGAAGGTAGCCAGAACTAGGAACTTATGGAAGGTTAACTTATCTGTTTCCTTTTAAAAAGAGAACCTTAAATCCTCTATGGGCTCAGAGCTCCACACAGGTTTGGCTTGATCTTGAAATTCAAGACTTTTCTTCTGTGGGCAGGGCTTAACTCACATATGATGGATCCAGCCAGTGATCCTGGGCAACTTTCCTGCTGTGGGCGTAGAAAGGAGAACAGTTAAAGGGCCCCTCCAAGAGTCGGATCAACTATGATCCTAGAGATCGAGGCTTTTCAGTCTCCATGGGGACTTGACCTCCATCGAGAGATCTGACCAGGCTTGTTTATCTCCTGTTCCTTGTCCATGGGTGTGTATTGCCTCATATTCCAGTGTGGTCTGAGTTAAAGTTCTAAGTCACATGCACCAGAGTGTTAAAGGGTGATAATCTCTCTGGAAACAAATGTTATAGTGCTATGATTTCTCATCCTTCGTCCTAGCTTTCCAAGAAAAAGATTTCAAATGGAAAGCGCAAACAGGGGAATATAGGAGGTTTATTTAGGGAAGTGGGGGCACAGGTTAAGAGAAGGCCATAATAAAGGGGTACATTCCAGAGAAAGGGTCTGGAATGGTCTGTTTCTGGAATGGTCTATTTCTGGAATGGTCTGTTTCTGGAAATGGAAAACGGCTCAAACAGCACAAATCATGGCTCGATGAGTGGTTTCCATATGTTCACATGTGCAACTGTCACCCATATAAGGATACGGGAAATTCTCAGGACTTCTGCAGCCCATTCTCCTTAAACCCATCCTCATTTTAGCCTCTTTCTTAGAGAGTACCAATCTGACTTCTGTTACCAATATTAACTTTGCCCATGTTTGAACTTTATATAAGTGGAACCACAGAGCATGTTCTTGGTTTCTTGGTTTTTTTTTTTTTTTTTTTGCAGTACCAGGGATTGAACGCAGGGACGTTCTACCTCCGCGCTACATCCCAGGCCCTATTTTTTTTTATATACTTTATTTTGAAACCGGGTCTCACGAAGTTGCGGAGGGCCTCACTAGGTAGAGAGAGAAACAGAGAGACAGGGAGAGAGAGAGAGCTGAGGCTGTCCGCGAACCCGGATCCTCCGGTCTCCGCCTCCCAAAGTACTGGGATTACAAGCGTGCGCCACCACGCCCGGCTTGGTATAGTAGGTTTCTTTTGCTCACCATCATGTTTGAGTCTTATCTACCTAGTTGCTTGGAGAAGTTGTTCATTTTCTTTCCACAGAGCTATATCGTGTTATTGATTGTATATACCATGATTTATGTAATCTATGGTTGATGGTCATTGGGATGGTTTCAGCTCTTCTTGAATTAGCTTTGATTGGGAATTATTTTAAGAACGTCCAAGAGCTCAAGCAATTATGTCATAAAATTATGCTGTTTTCTTATATTTGTAATCATACCACATCTGTAGTTTCTACCCCTATTTTCTTAATTCATATTACATGTAATAAATATACTTTGTTGTTGTTGCTCTTGCTCAGTTACTCTAAAGGTTAGTCAGTATTAATAGTAAATCTTTGGTTTACCAAGACCCAAGAATAGGGCATATCCCTTGATTTTCGCCATGAATAGGAGTTAATCTTCAAGAACTTGAAAATCTAAGTTGCTCATAGTCTTAGTATGATAAGCTTTTCCAGAATAATGAGAAGAATTTGCTTATTATAGTTGTCTAACTTAAACACTGTTTTCTTGACTTTTCAAAATAAGGGAACTCCGATTCAGTGTGACATTATATTTATACAACTAGAAAAAGAAATTGTGAGCAAGTCTGCAAAAATGGTCACAAATTCTTTCCATTCCTGTTATGTGCAGCCCTCTGCAATGTGACTTTTGCCACTTCTTCAAGAAGACGAGCCTATTTCATGGTCCTTGAATCTGTACAGGGCATTATGACTTGATCTGGTCAATAGAGCATTAGCATAGATGAAGCAAGCAGGGGCTCGGAAAGGACTTGTACTAATGTATGCGGCCTTTTATCTTCTGTCCCGTCACGTTTTCCTGCTACTATCAGAATGAGCCTAGGGTGGACTCTCCTAGCTGTCAATCCAACTGACATCAAACCATCTGGTAGGAGGTGGGGCCAAGTCAGACCATCCAACTCCAGCCAAGCTCGTCCAGACCAGAAATAGCCCATGCCTACATATGTTTAACTAAATTTTCCTTGTGCACTTTTACTTTATTTTCTCCCCTATACTTATTTCACAGGCCCGTATAGGGGTGGTGGAACTCTTGGTCCTAATTCACTTCTCAAATGTGTCTCAGGATTCATAGTACTGAATTATAAAAGTTGAGGGATATGTCAACCCATTGTAGGCCTTCATGAATCGTAGGCCAATTTGCTTAAATTGGAGCAGAATTGCTCATCTTAGATTGTCAATTTTGAGTCATTACTTTGTGCTATAAAGTAGGACTTGTTCGGTGGTGGAAGAAGTCTTATCCTGGAATGGTGACCAACATGATACCCAGAAGCATCACAGTTAAAGTTAGCCTTTGGATTTACAAGGTATAAAGAGAAGATAGCCATTAAAGAACTTGTTTGAAAACAGTGGTTAATTGCATTTCATAGAAGATCTGTATGATCCATTCATTTAATTCACCATCTTCATGTGTCTATTTTTAAAAAATATTTTCCTAAATTCTCAGAAGTCCTTATATATTAGCTGGTTTTACACTAAAATTTGTTTTTGATTTAAAAATGCCTTTGTAAGAATATAATCATCAATCAGGGGATAGGATATTTTGATAAAAGGTGTGAAATCTAAAGCTAGTATATTCTTATGGAAGAGAAATGAAAGGGAATTGGGGGGAAAAGATAATTTGGGTTTTCTCTGGCTGCCTTACTAACAGGAAATATGATAGAAACATTTCTCCTATCTCTAACATTTCTGTAAGTATGATAACTTATAGAGAACAAAGCCGCAATTGACTAGTTTCCTGAGAAAGTTTTCCATTTTTAAAGATATAAATGGAAGGCTAGAAATATTAGTTGGATTAGAGTATTTGTCATCTAGAATGAGATACCCTAGGGGGATGGTAAAAGAGCCTTGGATGTTATAAACACTGTATAGAATTGACCACAAACACATACACACAAACACCCACATATCCATATACAATTCAAATCCCTATTTATCAAACCCAACCTTTACAGATAATATAAGATGTTTCTCATAATCTAAAGAAGCAGCTGAGTGTGGTGGTGCACCCCTATAATCTCAGTACTTGGGAGGCTGAGACAGGAGGATTACAGGTCACAGCCAGCTTCAACAATTTAGTGAGGCTTTCAGCAACTTAGTGAGACCCTGTTTCAAAATAAACAAAAAAAAAAATAGGGCTGGGGGTGTAGCTCAGAGGTAAAATTCCCCTGGGTTCAATCCCCAATGTCACACACACACAAAAGGAAATAATCTAAAGAAGCATGTGTGTTTAAGAGAGGGTCTCCTGAGGTGAAAGATACAGAAACAGGTGAATACAGCTCATTACAGCTTCCATCAATTGGTCGACCTTTCAAGGCATCAATATAAGGTTTAAGATATCATTTTGTATTCTCCCAAAGAAAGAGCACTAGAAATTACTGATCATGTTGCTGCCTAATAGTGGAAGATCATTTTGATTAAAGAATTAGAGGCGGTGCATGAAATCAAGAAAGAGGAGGGGTATAATAGGATCAGGTGTACTGCTACTTTAAAATTATGTATGCATGACCCCATCCTGGCCCCTCCCACTTCTTGAGGTGCCAGCTGAAGGCTTGGGGCGCTCCATTCCAGAGGGGCCACCAAACAGACAGCGCTCTGACTTTCAGGTAACCAAGTGTTTGCTGTGCAGAATACTTTACCTGGGCACCCCAGTCTCCCTTCCAGAATTTCTACTGCCATGGACTATTTGCTAGGAGCAAGCAGGGTTTACAGTAGTGTTGCCCAGCAATGAGGGACAGCGGTACTGTTGAAGAGTCATTTGTCACACTGAGTGGGCTGGTTGAAATGCAATAAAGAAATGGTAACTCAGCTTATTTATCAATACAATTACTTACACAGTATTAGGAATCCATATTTAACCTATAAATACCTAGTCCTATGAGGAAACATTAACACAAATGTTTGCTAAATATTAAGGCATAGGACAGACAGATGGTGTTGGGTTTCTCTAATCAGCTTTACTGTGAGCTTAAAGTTGCTGCACATGCTGGGATAAGGGGAGAGGCCCAAAGTGCTTTGCCAGCTTTATTTTGGGCATCTGCAAGTTTGCTCTGGGTTACAACATACGGTGCATGTGTAAAGAAAATCTATACAATTCTTTACCTTGTTAAGTCAAGCAGATAGCACTAGGGCCCTGGGGTAGAGTAACTACCTAAAGTTGCTGTATGGTGAAATATAGTATTAACAATTGTATGGAAATAAACAAACTGGTTGCTCTGTGGACTTTAGAAGTGCTTGATTTGCCCATTAACATCGAGATATTTATCAGATATATTTATTAGATATTTATTCTAAGCAATATAATTCAAAATGTTTTTTGGGGAATTCAATGTTGTTTCTGGTCAGGGGCTCAAAATTCTGATTCTTAGGATGAGTTTAAATTTTAAAGACTCAGAAGATTTCACTTGCTGTGCTGTTTTTGATTTGCAGGCACCAGCTTCTACTCATGTCTTGGCCATCACTAAGAACATCTTTGTCATTGCCTCCTTGTGAAAACGTGTCTGCGGTTTCCCCAAGATGGACTATCTCCATGTTACTTAAAGTACCCTGCTTCAGAGTGTTGCCGGCCAGCGGCGCGGGCCTAATTATTTATTTAGGAATGCTCTCTCAGGAGAAGAATGCTTTTTTGTAAACATGAATTGCCTGGCTCTTTCATTGGGCTTCGGCCTCTTGTTTCAGGTCATTGAAACGTTGATCTTCGCCTATTTTGCTTCAGTGTCGTTGGCTGACTCACGGGGTCTTTTCCCAAGGCTGGAGAATGTGGGAGCTTTCAAGAGTGTCTCAATTGTGCCAACCCAAGCAGTGTGTGGGCTCCCGGGCAGAAGCACTTTTTGTCATAGCTCTGCGGCTGCTGAAAGTGTTCAGTTCTGCACCCAGAGGTTTTGCATTCAGGATTGCCCTCACCGATCCTCTTCCCCTGCCTACACTGCCCTCTTCTCTGCAGGCCTCAGGAGCTGCCCCAGAGCAGACAAGAACGATCTGCACCCACACTCCCCTAGTAACTCGACAAGTTTTATTTTTGGAAATCACAAGAATTGCTTTTCTTCTCCTCCTTCTCCGAGGCTGTCGGCAGCATTTACGTTGGCTGTGTGGCTGAAACCTGAGCAAGAGGGTGAAATGTAAGTAGTGCGATGAGCTTTCCATTTTCCTAGGACGTGGCAAAATCAGGAGTAGCGAGGATTATTGCAACCAGAAGTCCAAACTAGAAATGACGGATAACACCACAGAACGCATGAGATAGAAGACTGATGGCTTTGTTATTCTTTCCTATTCCAAGTTCTCGATCCAAATATTTTTTTCCTAAAATGTTTTCTCTTTTCTATGGATGAAGTGGACTATGGAAAAAAATGTGTTCAAATAGTTTCAGTGTAGGCAGACGTGTTTACATCTGAATCATTTCTTCTCGTTGTGAAAGACTTTTATTGGTACATTTTAGTGTCACATCATAATGAAGTTCAGAGTTATAGGGACATACATGCATATGGCACTTGGGGAACTTCCCCTGGGATCTCACCCCACTCCCTCCTCATCCCTGCACATAATATTGAGATGGGCATTGATCATTGCATATATGTACATAGCATCAATTGAAGTGAATCATTTATTTCTGAGTAGGTTAGCCAGACCTTTGCTTTGGTCTTACCCTCTAGAGGTTACACCAAGTCTCAGTGTATATTTTCAAAGTCTTGGTCTAGTGTATTATAAAACAGGTATCCCTACTAAGGTTTACAATTTTATTAGTCAGATAGCTCTCTGAGGGCTTCGGGCTGAATTTTTTCACCCTTATTTTCCCAGGAAAAGATGTTTGTTCTACTCACCGAAGATGTTCAGTAATATGAGTTGAATATATGAATAATGCCCATCTCTGAAATGATATAGCTTTTGGCCTTTTCTGTAGGGTGTTTTTATCTTCCACTTAGTTAGGAAATATCCAGGTAAGCAGGAGAGATTCTCAAAGCTTTCATACTGTTGATCCCAGCAGAAATGCCTTCCAAATGAGTTTGGAGTAGGGTTTCCTTACCACTGTCTTTTGCTAATCACCTGCTTTTCTCTGTACTTTTTTCTCAGTTGATATCTACTGTAAATAAGAGCGAGTCAACATAGAAATTTTAATAAGAATAGTTTTGAGGCTTTTATTTTGCTTCTGCTTTTGTCTTCTTATCAGGCTTTTGGGCCTTTTCCTTGTGACATTTTCTTTGTGTGAAAGTGTTGGCTGAATATCTAAAAACTTGTGAAACATCAGAAAGATCTTACAGTCTCATAAGCAAATAGGACTTCAATGGCTTTGGTCTTTAGTTTCAACTTGCTAAGTCGAAGTTCGCATTATTTTCATTTTGTTTTAAATTTGGAGGGAAAATAATCACAAACCATTATCCTTATTTCTGTAGCTCCCCCAAAAGAAAGACTTGCATTCCTACTGTTGGGAATTCCTGTAAGTCCAAGCTGTTTTGTTTATGTAACTAGCATTCATGGTGTCTTAAACATGATCTCTTGACAAATAAGGATCCGATAAAACATTTTTCTAAGCGTACATGGACAACTCTATATCAAATTTATCTTCTATTGGCATCATTTAGTATAAATAAGACAGAGGAATATTTATAAAGGCGGCAGCACATGGTTTATGGTTTGGGGAGTTCCTTGCTTGTATCAAGGTCATTTTCATTCTCAAAACTAAAATACCTATGGGAATTGGGGGAATTTCGGGGTGTTTGCACTAGATAAGTAAAACAAACAAAACACGGATTATCCAATTATTGTTTATTCAGGAGCAGAATAAATCCAGTTCCTAAATATTTTGCTACCTGCCTTCCTCTCACATTTATTATCTACCAAAGCTAGTATGTTTACAAGCAAACAAAATAGCAAGGAAGATAATCAATAACATATTAAGAAATGCATTTTCTGTAAGCTTGGGGAAATAAGTCTGCATTTGGTAAATACATTCTTGAGTAATGATCGAATTCTCACTTGTAGATTTAAACTCAAGAAAAATGAACAGAAACAAACTCTTCTTAGATTGTTTAAGGCTTGGAGGCAGGGGACACAAAGAAACTCTTTCATTCCAGTAAGTCAGAAATATTCAACTCTTAAAGAGCTAAAAAAGAATTCGCAATAGGTTTTATATAAAACCCTTATATCAACTAAAATCATTTGCCCCAATTAAAAATGTACTTGCTCTCGTATCTTTATTTACAAATCTATGTGCAACATAGGTTATTATTGTCGGTAAAATAGTGACTATTAGTGTTCTCCAATCTTATTCTCCCAATTCTGGGAAAAAAATAGATGCAAATGAGAAGAAATGATTTGTGAAATATGTTCTCTTTAAGGAAGTTTGAAAACATCTTTAGCAGTAATTCTTGGTTGGCTCAATTATACCTTTGCTTCTTGGATGCTTCTTATAGAATTTGATTTTTTTTGAGGATCTACTGTATACCAAGCATCCTCAGAATACTAATGATCTACTGGAGAAGACGGAAGGATTCTTATTCTTACTCAGGCAGCACAGTGTGTTATGTGAGCAGGAAGAAAGGCCCTTTAAACAACCTAGAGCAGGGAAGATGGTTTCAGGAGCAGGCGTAATTGTAGAGATGCCTGGGCTAAGTAGGTGGGATTCGGGTGAAGAAGGAGACTCAGGGACTGAAAGATGTCCCATTGTGGTAAGTATTCAAGTGACTTTTAAAAAATAGTTTGATAATTGGTTTAATATGATACCTAGAAATTTTCTGAAAATTCTTCCATTTTGGCAAATGATTATTTTGCTGTGATCTGATGAGATTGGATGACCTTTCACCCAAGATCACTAACATTATATCAGTGCCTCAGTTGGGCTGTATGTCATGGAGTGTAGCCAGTCATCTTATAGGCACTGGCTTTGACTTCTAGCTGGTTGGCGTTGAGCCCAGTAGAGACTACAGCTGCCCATTCTCCATTTCATCATGGGAATTAAATAGAGCGATTCTGACTTCAGGGCTAACAATTTAGAGCCTTCCATGGACACTGAGTTCTCTTTACATTAAAAAAGAAAAAAAAAAGGAAAGAAAGATTTGCACTGGTGACTCAATACCCAAGCAGGATGTGGTGCGTTGTACCACTTCCTATAAAAGAAATAGTGGAGGAACTAATGAGCCAATAGGCTAAATGTTAGTTTTGCAGAATGACTCAACCACTTCAGTTTCCATCATGAATCTCTAATGAAGGGTGTTGAGGCTCTGAGGAATATATTGTAAATAAGAATTGTATTTTTTTATTGAAATAAAATGGCTCCCTCATTGGAATAAAGCCTGCTTTGAATACGATGACATGCAGGTCCTTAGTAACAGCACACCATTTTACATGGAACTTGGGGTCACTTTAACTCCACGGTAACTGCACAATGCCTTCACATGTCTTTTTGTTCGGGTACTGACCTTTTCTCTCTTTTCTGGTTGCTTCCTAAGGTGTGTTATAGAAAAGACAGCGGATGGGCAGATTGTGTTCAAACTTATAATATCTGAGAAAGAGACCATGTTTTATTATCGCACAGTAAGTGGTTTGCAGCCTCCAATAAAAGTAATGACACTGGGGAGAATTCTTGTGAAGAAATGGATTCATCTTAGTGTGCAGGTGAGTTAAATAAAAAACATTTAACATTTGGTTAAACACAAGGATCTATCTTCCTTTCTCTCCCACAAAATGGCATCTACCTACAAAATCTAAAGCAGTATCTTTTAGATTCCAGGCATGTGTAATTGACAACAAAAGAAGAAAAAATATTTCAATGACCTAATGATGTATCTCTTGATTAACTAGCAGATCCCCCTTGCAGATTTGCTGTAAAAACTCCTCCAGAAGCTTAAGATTAACGCTCGTTGTGGTGATAATATAGTCAGGGAATTTTGTTTTATTTGGTTAGTATATTTTATTTTGTTTAAAAACGTGTAAGAACGTTTTTGGCATCTGGTACTAATTTCACTGGTCACGGCAGTATTAAAATCCTTGCCTGATTTTTACAGCTGTCTTTCTCAGATAGTATCTGATGATGTGAATACAATTTGGCTGTTACATTAAAACGGTGACCTTAGAACTAATGAACTTTACACTGGAGGCACTCAAAGGTGTTATATTATTATTTTAGCTGTCAACCACAGTTTGTGTGAGCTTTAAGAAGCTGTTAAAGGCTGAGATAGCTGTGAGATGTCTGGTATTTACAGTCCCTGGAATAGAGGTACAGTTTATCCTTCTGTTTCTTCAGAGCCCTGGATACTGACTGCCAGAGGCCACCTTTTCCTTTCAAAGCAGAGAGGCTGTGTCCCACAGTTCCTAGTATATACCCTCCTACTAGCACTCAGTGATCCATGCAAACCTTATTTGCACTAGAGGACTTTTGCACCTTTATTCATTTTATGACAATTATCTTTGATTTTTCACGGTGCCTTTTGCCCTGAAATAGGTAAGGGGGTTTCCTCAGAGGGTCTTGAGGATTGTTATCCTCAACACAGACATCATTCTTGACAGTTTCAGTATCCTTTGTACACATCTTTGTTTATCTTAACTATGAAATTCCACCATGTATTGGCATAGCAGTGCATTAGAAGCCCAAAGAAGAAAATTTAAAATATAAATGCAGAAAGGCAACCATGATCAATTTGGAGAAGGCACTGGCAAAGTAAGATTCAGGCAGCATAGAACACCATATCTACTCAGAAGTGTTAGTTAGGATATGAGCTTAGCAAATGCAGTTGATGGGGAGTGAGGTTTCAATGCCTGTAGGGTTGAAGGGACAGAGGATGGACCGTGTTTGACATCAGGCCCTGTCTGCAGCAAATGATTTTTCAGTCTTCCAGTGCCACCTCCTAGTAGAACAGATAGGGGACCCAATTGTCCCACATCTCCACGTTGTCCATTGCACCCACTGGCCAATGCAACAGAATTGGGTTTTAATGTTAAAAATATGGGAATAGAAACTGCTAAAGAGAGGCACTCTGCAGAAGATGTCAAAAAGATATGTTTGTCATATATGTTTGGGTCAACAATGATAAAAGAGTCCTTTAGTTTTGCCTTCGTTTTGCTTATGCGTGAAACTGTACTTGGTTTTGGCTGTCTGTGGTACATTAAAAGCTTTACAAAGAAAGTTTAAAATCTAAATGCAAAGAGGTAACCATGGCTGAATTACTCTCCTGGGAGTGGAATGCTCTTAGAATGCCTATTGAAATCAGCATTATCATTTCAATACATGTCAAATATGAGTCATTTCCGAGTTTAGGCAAAATTTCCTTATACATCTTTAAATCTTCTCCTTCTTTCGAGAAAAGGTTAAAGTACTTATGATTTAATGAGACTGCTTTATTTCATAACTGTTTGACTATTGAGAGAGAAAGCTTACCCTTTCCAATTTGTATGCTTTTATTTTTTGCATAAGTTTTAAAATATTCTGCATTATGTATTAAAATTACAGAACTAGACAATCAAAAAACATTAGAGAAGCCATTCAGATCAGTCATTTATTCATTAGGTACTTATTGAATGTGTTAGGGTATCTAGCACTATGCTACTCTGGATTCATTCAAGTTAAAGTGAAAGATGAATTGTTCTAAATTGAAGATCTTCATAGGGTTCCTTTACATGGGATACCAGTCTAAATACACTTGAGATTTTCTGAAATTTATAAGAATCCATATTATAGACATTTAATAAGGAATGTACTTCTTCATTAAAAGTTGTTATAAGAAGTTGTGGGAAGAACAGAGATGAGGACTTTGGAAATCTGATTCAGATAATGTTACTCTGCAGTTTTAAGGAATTTGCTTGACTCAGTTTCCCCATTTATATAATGAGAGGATTGGACTAGATGAACAAAATGAGGGTCCCTTGCATTCTGCAATGAAGTAAGTAGACTGTGGCATGAGGCACAATTAGGTTATGGAAAGGTATTGAGATGTGTAGGTAAATCTAGATAATAAGTGACAGAGCCAGCTGCAGTAATTAATGATCAGGCTTATGCTTTTTTTCTGCCCATTCATGCTATTTTGTTTTGACATGAAAACAATTTTTGGCACATTTTATGGCCAGAATACAGACAAAAGCAACTCTTTAACTAACTGTATAATTGAAAAGGCACTAAGTTTTTTAAAAATATAATATAACTTACTATTGCATTATGATGTAATGCATTTGAACTCTGATTTGGGGATTAGAAACTTCTATCGTGCTATACATAGGATAGAACTGGAAAATAATCTGAATTAGTTAAGTTTTCATTGTAAGTTCATATTTAATGTACATGCATGTATTCACTCATCCTCTACTTTCAAAGTTGATGGATTTATATAGGTTGTTTTTGGTGTATGTAAAAAGAAAATATACACCACTGTTCATGGAATAGAAATCAGATATTTTAAAAAGTACTTTTATTGGTGCACTGTAATCTCACATCATTATGTAGATCAAAGTGATACGGATATATATGCACACAGATTTTAACTTACGGAATCCTGGTGACAAAAATTAATTATTGGATCTAATTTTAATCCTTACCTCAGATAGTTCACGTAGTATCAGCTTTTCATCAATAAAATTGGAATTCTAATTTCCCCATATCAGAAAGAAATAAATGGTTTTAAATAGTAAAATTTCTGAGAAAAAAGATGTCAGGAAGAGCCAGACATATTGAACAACAGAGATCTAATTTCCTAAACAACAACAACAACAACAATAACAACAAAAAATCCAATATTATTATAGTGATGGATCTAACAGCATTTTCCAAAACTAGCATTTTGAAGCTGAAACTTGTTGGAAAAATGATTAGTTTTTAAATTAATATCCATTCAGGGACTTGAATCTGACATGATTGTCAGTTTAAATTTCACTTTGGGGTTTAATATATTGGCTATTTCAAATTATAGCAAGCTTAAATTCATTATGTCATATTTTTGTACTAAAACTAGAAAAATCAATTCATGCCTTTTATTATCAAATGGGGAAAAATGATTATATTAGCAGATTTTTCTAAAGCTTAGTTTTCATATTGGGTCAGCACATCTAGGTAGTTATTAAGAGATCTCTCGTTTTAAAATTTTGGAATATATAAAAATTTATATTAGCATTTTGTTATGGATTGTTAGGTAAACCAACTTGGGGATGTATGCATTTAATTGCACATCATTTAAAAGCAAAACCTCAGAGTTTCCTATGAAAATAGTCTTTGCCAGTAAATAGTTTAACATATTCTATGGAACAAGTAGCATCAAAGAATCATTGAGTATAGTCATCTTTCTAGTAATTATGCTGAATTGCAGTAAAACAATGACTATAATTTGAAGCTGATGAAATATTAACAACAATGGAACCATAAGAGATGATTTAGCCATGGGTCGTTCACATTTTCTATGCTGTTTTGAAGGCTCCTTGATATGCTGACAAGAGCCACAGATAATTCTAGCTATAGAATGTGAAAAGGAGCACTTCTAAGCCAATGTAATTAAGGAAAAAAGTATGGGTAAATAAAGTTTTAGGGATCAATAGATGAAGGATAGGAGTTTCATAATCACAGCTTATTCATAAAGTGTCTTTTGATTTATGTATTCAATCTGAAAAAGGAAAACTATTGATAGTTCTGGAGAACAAGAAATTGCAATTTAACCAACATTTGTTAGAACAGATAAACCAAGTCTCTCAATCTCTGTAGTATATGTCCATATATACACTTAATAAGGATATTTCCACGTCCCTATTGATTGAGGGAAAATAAAACTAACACGCTAGGGAAGCTTCCTCAGCCAGTTCGGAAAGCTCTGTCTTGGGTTTTCATAGGAACTCTACCCAACCCCTTACTCCATTCCAAGAGAATCCCGACCACACTGTTTGTTTAATAATTATCATTGTTTTTAACTATAGCTCTGTGTGTGTGCTTGCAAGTGTGCCGGCATGTGTATATTAAACACTGGTATTTGTGCAAAACCTTTTTTTTTTATTTGCGTGGTACTGGGGATTGAACCCAGGGGCATTCTCCCTCCAAGCTCTACCCCCAGCCCAATTTTATTTTTATTTTGAAGCAGGGTCTAGATGTTGATGAGAATCTCACTACTTGCTGAGGCTGTCCTCAAACCTACTGTCCTCCTGTCTCAGCCTCCCAAGTACTGGGATTACAAGTGTGTGCCATCATGGCCGGCTGCAAAATCTTTTTCTATTGAACCATGTGGGTATCACCCAAGTTAGTTGAATGTTTTTAGGTTATTAACAACTAAGTTAAGATCAATAGAATTAATGAAGTTTTTCAGAATATTCAGCTAAAAATGATAATAGCTGCCATCCTGAGCACTGATTCATGTGTATTACACTAGACATTTTAAATGCTTGCTCTTCAAATGCTCTTTAAATAGCATTAACGTACACTATCCCCATTACCGAGATGAGACAAATGAGCTTCAGGGATTTAAATTACCTGCCTAAATTTGCAGTATTACATTTCTCTGACCATATACTAAGCATAATAAATTGCCATGAACCTAGGTCATTGTGAAGATCTAGAGTCACTCATTTTCCAAGTTCTCTGAACAACAAAAAAAACAAAAAACACAAAACCCTCATGGGAACTGAAGACATTTACGTTACATATTTTGGACATATTTATAATGTAAATTATTGCAACGCTTCACATATCTACACAATGTATCCAAATAATTAACATCAATATATTTTACAACTACATTCCTCATTGCTACAAGGGTTTAAATGCACAACAGAATGTAATTTTATATAAAGTTCTGCTCAATATTTCTGTGATTTATGGTCATCAATAACACTGCAGTGACTTAAAGAAAGAATATTCCCTTTGAGCCTCCTTGATCACCTGGCCTGTGCCATACAGAACCCGCCCTTGTTACCTTACATAGAGAAGGACATTCGTCCTACTTGATGACAAAGAGAGGTAAAACCTTCCAAGTATTCTCTGCATTTTTTTTTTTTTTTTGCGGTACTGGGGATGGAACCCAGGGGCATTCTACCTTCGAGCTACATCCCCAGCCCTATTTTTTATTCTGTAGTTTGAAACAAGGTCTCACTAAGTTGCAGAAGGCCTCACCAAGTAGCTGAGGCTGGCCACGAACCTGTGATCCTCCAGTTTCAGCCTCCCAAGTACTGGGATTACAAGTGTGCGCCACCACGCCCGGCTTCTCTGCATTTTTTTGCACATGAGTTTAAAATACAATATTTAGTCAGAAGGTAAGGTTTTAATTTTTGGCATTTTAATTACAAACTGTGTGATCCTGGAAAAATTATGGAACTCCTCACAATGTTAGGATACCTACTACAAATTAGAACCAGACATAAGCTCCACCAATGTAGTTTACACCATAGATTCGAACAAGTATAGAAGATGTTTGATAAAGCTCTTCATGGCCTGTAAGACCCTGCAGCGATGGAGCTTATAGTCTACTGGGAGAAATAGATGATCAAATAATCAATGAAATAAAACTATAACCATGGTAAATGCTATGGACTCATAGGGAGAATCATTTGGATTAATTCACGGAGGTCAAAGAAGGCTTCCTTGAAGACATTGTGTTAAATTTGCATTTTGAATTTCTAGACCTGCCCTAAACAATTATCCAAAATTGTGTGGTTTAAAATAACAGAAATTTATTGTCTCAGTTTTGGGGACTAGAAGTGTGAAATCAAGGTGTTGGCAGAGCCATGCTGCCTTTGGAACCTATAGGAAGAATCCTACTTTGCCTCCTGGAGTCTGGGGGATTTTTGCAGTCCCTGGTGATCTTTAGCTTATGGATGTAGCACTCCAACCTCTGCTTCCATCATCACAAGGCCATCTCCCCTCCCCCTGTTTGTTTGTGTCTCCTCTTTATAAGGACACGAGTCATATCAGATTAGGGTATGACTCAACTTGATCATGTCCCAGATGACATTGCATGATTTGACTTTACGAAGGCAAGAAAGTGATTCATATTCAGTAGAAACCATATGTTGCATTTTGACTTTTGATCTTTTCCAGGGCTAGCGGTACGTGGTATGATACCCTCTTAGGATGCTAGACAGTGACAGCAACCGTAGCTTCCAGTCAAGCACACCATCACAAGGGTAAACCACCAATGCTCTACAGTGTGCGGTGTTGCTCAGCTATGTTTTGTAGGTTAGGTGTATTAAATGCCTTTTTGACATACAATATTTTCAACTTACAATAGATTTGAGGAGCATCTGTTTTTTTTTTTTTTTTCAAATAAAGTCACATTCACAGGACACAATTCCGTTGTTTCCTATGATTCAAAGGAATGCATAGGAATCAACTGGGCAATGAGAGTAGAGAGGAACATCCCGTATGTGCACAGCAAACAGTGCAATTATCCTTTTGTAATAGGGAATGTGTTACAAGTCAGAGAATAAAAAGCCAGCATGGCTACAGTGCGGCAGGCAAAGTGGAACTTGGTATGGAATGAATGACAACACATTGTTGGAGGAGGCTTTGTGTGTGTGTGTGTGTGTGTGTGTGTGTGTATGTGTGTGTGTGTTGCTGGGGATTGAATCCAGGGTCATTCTACTCCCAAGCTACACCCCTAGCCATAGTTTTAAATTTTTTTTTATTGGAAACAGTTGCTGAGGGCCTCACTAAATAGTTGATACTGGCTTTGAACCTGCAATCTTCCTGTCTCAGCCTCTCAAGTACAGGGTATATAGGTGACTGCCACCACGTCCGGCTAAAGGCTTGGTTTTAAAGAGCATCGCTGGACATGTTAAGATTTCCTACGTGGGACTACTGAAATGGGAACAGAGGGGTGGGGTGAGGGCAAGGAGGGAAATGAATGTCATGTGCAGATTATATTTTCTAAAGATCACTTTGGCTGCAGTGAGGGATAACAGGTTGCCAGAAGTCAAGAACGAAGGGTTCTTAGGGTACTCTCCTGGCCCAGGTGAGACTTAAGTATAACATGGACTACAAAGGCAATACATATATGCAGAGAATTGCTCATCTCTGAGAGCAGTTGAGAAATTAAAGGGCTCGTTGATGGAAGAAATGTAGTTTAAGGGAAAGGGAGTTGTTGATGAATCCCAGCTTTCTGACTTGTATAATTTCATGGATAGTGGTTTCAGTTGCCCAAATGGAAACACTGAAAGAGAAGTATACATGTATAAATATTTAATATACTTTTATTGGTACATTGTAATGATACATCATATTGAGGGTTAGTGTGATAGAAACTTATGTGTACACAACACCTGGAGTGTTTTTTGATGTGTGTAATGAGTGAACCAGACCTCAGCTCATGGAATCATCCTCAGCTGTGGATATCATTAGCATTACTGAGAAACTTAAAAAATCCTGATTCCCATACTCCATTATGTCATCATTGAACTGAGGTTGGGCCCACGCATTTCTTTCTGTCTTCCTACCTCAGTGGGCTAAGAAGTGTGTAACAAAATTAAATAACTAGAATTCAGGAAACCATTAACTCCAATTGGGATATGTTAGGAAAGATGCATGATGGCACACACCTGTCATCACAGGACTTGAGAGGCTGAGAAGGAGGATCTCAGGTTCAAAGCCAATCTCAGCAACTTAGACCCTGTTTCAAAATAAAATAATAAAAAAATGTTTAAAAAGGGCTGGGGGTGTAGCTTGGAGTTTGAATGCCCTTGGGTTCAATCCCCAGTACAAAACAAAAGAAAAACATATAAACAAACAAGTTAATAAAAAAAGTCTGATGTTAGTTCACTCTTAATGGTTAAATAATAATAAGATGAAGAATGGAATTCTATACAGGAAGAGCAGGGAACAATGTGTGGAGATAAAAATGGTGAAAGAAAAATAATAATTTGTGTTTTAGACCAAAAAAAAAAGCTAAATAAAACTAGTTCAGAGGTTTACAGAGAGCTACAAAGTTTGTTTTTTCTCCCAAAATATAACTCATGTCTTTTTAATGTGCTTCTAATCCAATCTATTTTGTAATTGGTATCAAACTGTATAGCCATGAGGATCAGTGGTTTGTACACAATATATCCTATATATACACCAAAAAAGAGTTTTGTTTAGCTAATGTATATAAAAAGAATATCACGTCACACTATAATGTTTACTTTTTACAAGTCTGAATTTTATTAGTCTAATATTATAGAAAAACTTAAGTCCAGTGAGACCTTTCCTATGGGAACACTTCCAATCAAGATATATAGCAAAACCATGAGCAAATTAAACCGTTTAAACTTTGAAACAATTAATTGTTAAATTCATCTTCGATGTTCAAAGATGAATTTAATAATTACTCATTTTTCCTAGAAAACAATTCTCAGTCAGTCAATAGTTATAAAATGTGCAATATATAAAAAGGAAAATATATACAAATATTATAGTCCACATTTATTACATACACTATTAAAATTTAAAATTGCTATAAAAAATAAGAATATTTTCCAATTTCCACCTGATTTTTTCAACATTCCCCAGTCTTGAAAATGCCACTATGGTAATTTAGTCAAATTTCTAATGATTAAAATTTCTTGGTAGTGCTTTTTAAGACCCATATTATCTAATAGAATTGTCATTTATATTATGTCGTTTTCACCTAAAAGCCAAGTATAATAAGACTTAGATTATTTTTTCTTTTCTTATGGGTAGTCATTTTTGTGCCTAAAGGGCTAGCTGATGCCTTCAGTTATACATGAATGGTTCCGACTAAAGTCAGAAAGAACAGCGCACATATAACCTAGGGCAGAATTTGGCCTATGGTATGTATCACTTGGTAATGGAATGAAGAATACGACTTTATTTGAACATGGACTTGAATAGTTTTATTTTCCTGTGCTGTTTCCCTTGGTATTTCTTTCTCTAAAATGTAACATTCAAAAGTTTTCCATGTGGCTATATTGTCCTGAATTCGTAATAAGGACATGTATTCAAAATATCAGTTTATATATCTATACAAGGCAAAGTAAGGACAGCCAAAATTTAAAAAAAAAAAATTAAGAGAACATTTCCAGGAATAGGAAGGCTTTAGTAAGGCTTTAGTTAGCTAATCTTTCAATTATCTAACTATTAGCAGTGAAAAACTATTGATATTTATGAATTATATATAATAAGCTCTTAGGCTAGATATAGCAATTTTCTTTCTAAAGAACTAAAGATGAGATAAAAGGCAATTAGATTAATTTTTGTTTATGCTTAGCATTCAATTGTTTTTTAGCTTGAAGAGGGAGGTAAGAAAGAAGGGAAGGAGGGAGAGATGGAAATCATGTGACAAGAGTAGGAATTTGGGGACAAAACTCAGGACCAATGGTGAGAAACCCAGGAACCTGAGAAGGAGGGCTAGCCCATGCCAATTTCACTGTGGTAGGGGTGACCAAGAAAGTTTAGATTATGGGTATATAGAATATAAAGTCATTTGCTTTCTGGGTTATAAACCCCTTGTGTTATTCTACTTATTTGGCCCAAATGTTATATGTAACTATTTTAGTATTGTTACTTTGGGGAATTTATAGAAAAGAGTTGAGTTCAATGATTGGGTTGAAAATGAGGTTGATAGGAAAGGACAAAGAAATGCAAGGCAATGAGCTGCAAATGAGATGAATTCTACAGGAACACACATTTAAACAAATGGTGACCATTGTAACTGAATTCCCTAAAATGCCTGCAACAATCTCAGAGCGTCTCAAAGCATATGAGAAGAGGATTTTTTAAATATTAAAGAGATGTAAGACCCAAGGAATTTTGAAAAGTTGAGAGCACTGAGCTTGGAGATGTCTAGTATAGGGGAGCTTCTTATATATTTTTAATTATTATTTTAATTGTACACATTTATGGGGTGGTGTGATAACTTAATAACATGTATATAATATGTGATGATCAAATTAAAATAGCACTCCTATCTTCTGAAACATTTTTTTGAGGTACTGGGAATTGAACCCAGGGGTACTCTACCACTGAACTACATCCCCAGCCCTTTCTATTTTCTATTTTGAGACAGAGTCTCATTATGTAGAAGATAATAGTCATATATCCTTTACTCATTTTCCTTTATTGATAATATCTTGCAAAACTGTGGTGCAATATTACACCCTGGATATGGACATTGATATGATCACACCATCTGAGTCAGATTTCTCCATTTTTTCCTGTATTTGTGTGTATGTTTAATTCAATGCAATTTTATCATGATTTTTATCTACCACAGTCAAGATGCAAAACAGATCCCTCATTACAAGGATATTTCATGCTTTCTTTCTTTCTTTTTTTTTTTTGCGGTACCGGAGATTGAACCCAGGGGTGTTCTACCTCCGCGCTACACCCCCGGCCCTATTTTTTATACTTTATTTTGAAACCAGGTCTCACGAAGTTGTGGAGGGCCTCACTAAGGAGAGAGAGAGAGAGAGAGAGAGAGAGAGAGAAAGAGAGAGAGAGAGAGCTGAGGCTGGCCATGAACCCGGATCCTCCGGTCTCTGCCTCCCAAAGTACTGGGATTACAAGCGTGCGCCACCACGCCCAGCTTCATGCTTTCTTTTTATAATCATACACACATTTTCTCTCTCTCTCCACTCCTGCTTCGATCCGTAGATTCTGGCAGCCATTAATCTATACTGTATAAAATTTTGTCTTTTCAAAATATTATGTACATGCAATCACATAACATGTAACCTTTTGGGATTTTTTTTTCACTTAAAATTCTATGGAGATTAAGCCAGGCGTGGTGGCGCACGCTTGTAATCCTAGTACTTTGGGAGGCGGAGACCGGAGGATCGGGGTTCGCGGCCAGCCTCAGCTCTCGCTCTCTCTCTCTCTGTCTCTCTGTCTCTCCTTAGTGAGGCCCTCCGCAACTTCGTGAGACCCGGTTTCAAAATAAAGCATAAAAAATAGGGCCGGGGGCATAGCGCGGAGGTAGAACGCCCCTGCGTTCAATCCCCGGTACCGCAAAAAAAAAAAAAAAAATTCTATGGAGATTCATCCAAGTTGTCAACAATATTGAGTAGTTATCTTATTGTGAGTAGCATCCATGGTGCGACTGTACCATAGTTTTTTTAACCACTGAAGGACATTTTGGTGTCCAGTGTGTGTGTGTGTGTGTGTGTGTGTGTGTGTGTGTGTGACAAATTAAGTTAAATAACATCTGAATACAGGTATTATTAACAGTCTTCCCTTTTCTGGACCATGTACTTAAGACTGCAATTGTTGGGCTGTATGGCACTTCCATGTTTAGTGTTTTATTTATTTATTTATTTATTTATTTATTTATTTATTATTTATTTTTTTGCGGTACCAGGGATTGAACGCAGGGGCATTCTACCTCCGCGCTACGCCCCCGGCCCTATTTTTTATACTTTATTTTGAAACCGGGTCTCACAAAGTTGCAGAGGGCCTCACTAAGGAGAGAGAGAGAGAGAGAGACAGACAGACAGACAGACAGACAGGGAGAGAGAGAGAGAGAGAGCTGAGGCTGGCCGCCAACCCGGATCCTCCGGTCTCTGCCTCCCAAAGTACTGGGATTACAGGCATGCGCCACCACGCCCGGCTCATGTTTAGTGCTTTAAGAAACTGTTTCCCAGTGTGGCTGGACCATTTTACAGTCTCAGTAGTGCTATATGAGTGATCAACTTTCTCCACATACTTAGCAGCATTTGGTGTTATCACTAATTTTTAATTTGGTCATTCTGATAGGCGTTAGGTGGTAACTCATTGTGATTTTAATTTGTGTTTCTCTACACCTAACAAGGTTGAGCATCTTTTCATTACTTGCCATTTGTATGTCCTATTTGGTAATCTGTTTCCCTATGTCTTCTGCCTATTTTCTAATTGAATTGCTTGTTTGTAACGTGTAATTTTTATTCACTTAAGAAGATCTTTCAGCGAGCAAAAGTTTTAATTTTGATGAGGTCCAATGTATCGGTCTCTCCTTTGATGGATTATGTTTTGGTGTCCAGTGTATAAACTTTCATAACCCTAAATCTTGAATACTTTTTCTAAAAAAATTCATAGTTTATGTTGTTAGATTTAAGCTCATGTTCCATTTAATTTCATTTTTGGGTTACGTGTGTGTGTGTGTGTGTGTGTGTTTGTGTTTATGTGTGTGTTTTCCTTACCACCAGTAGGTGGCAAAATGTCCCTCGAGTATTAGTTGTAAAAGCTGTCCTACTAAATTAATTTGAATATCTGTGAAAAATTAGTTGGGTGTATTTGTTTGGTTTGTTTCTTAATTCCCTATTCTGTCCTATCAATTTGTATATTTATCCCTTCACCAGTGCCATACAGTTTTGGTTACTGTTAGCCTTAATTTCTAAAACTTCTGCTTTGTTCTTCTATTTCAGTTTTTTGAATCCTACTTCAAGGCCTGTGCCTTTTATTATAAATTTTAGAATGTCTATGTTTACAAAATATTTTAGGATTTTTATAGGCATTGCATTATATCTGTGGATAAACTTGAAGAGATTTGAAATCTTTTACTATGCTGAGTTCTCTAATACATAAACTTGATATAAGTATCTTCTTTTATTGAGGTCTTTGATTTCATTGATATTTTATGATGTCCAGCATACAGATTCTATACATTTTTGTTTCATTTTTTGAAGTAACTGTAATTAGTTGTGTTTCACACATGTGAAATTGGTTGGTTGGTTTTGTTAGTATATAGAATTAGTCTTGATTTTCCTTGATTGACCCTATATTTCAAAAATTTATAAAACTTGCTTATTAGTTCTGGAAATTCTTTTATAATTTATTGATATTTTCTGTTTTTTTCATATTACAAATAATATTTGTACATTTGTATGGGGTATGGTATGATAATTTGATATATATCATTTATAATGATCAAATTAGGATAATTAGAATTTCCATCTTCACAAGCATTTATAATTTTTATATGTTGGGAATCTAAACTTTTCTAGTTGTTTTAAAGTATATTATACTTTGAGCCCATCATGGTGGCTCATGCCTGTAATCCCAGTTCTTGGGAGGCTGAGGCAAGAGGATCACAGTTTCAAGGCCAGCCTCAGCAATTTAGCAAGACCTCATTTCAAAATAAAAAGGGACAGAGGCATAGCCTGGAGGTAAAATGCCCCTGAGTTCAGTCCCCAGTACATTGTTGTGGACTGTAGTTAACCTACTTTGCTAGCTAGAATAATTCCTTTTATCTAATTATATTTTAATATCCATTACGCAACCACTTTCTTTCTCTCTCCCCTGATTTTTCCTAGCCACTATCTTATTTTCTACTTCTATGAGAAACCTTTTAAGTTTCCATGTATGACTGAGAACCTACAGCATTTGTCTTTCTGTGACTTAGTTCACTTAACATAGTTTTCTACATTTCCATCCATGTTGCTGCAAATGATAGGATTTTACTCTTTTTTGTGGCTGCATAATACTCAATTGTGTATGTATGCCAGATTTCCTTATCCATTCATCCATTAATGAACAGATTGGTTGATTCCATATCTTGGCTATTGTGAATAGTGCTCTAACAAACATGGAAGTGTGGCTATCTCTTTGGGATCATCTGTGTAAACAACCATGCCATCTGAATTATAGCAGTTTTATTTCTAACTTGTATGACTTTTCTTTTTTCCTTATTGTAGTGGCTAGAATTTTGGTCAACATAGTACTATGTTGACCAAAAATGGTAAGAGCAGGCATCTATATATGTATCTCTCTCTCACTCTCAAAAAAAAAAGATTATTATGACTTCCAGGTTGAATATGAATTATGCAATGCCCTTTTGTTCTAGATTTTTTTTAAGGAAGGTCTATGTTATCTGACAGTGTGACCACTCCTTCTTTGTTTTGATTAATGTTTTAATGTTTGCATATCTTTTCTGAGACTTGAAATTTGGTCTCCTTGTGTTGTTATAAGTGAAGTGGATTTCTTACAGATAGTATATTTTTGAATCACTTCAAAATTTTTTTAGTCTCTTATTCTAATTCACTCTTTGCCACCATTTTGTATATTTAGACTTTGGGGCGGGGTACTGGGGATGGAAGCCAGGGGCATTCTACCTCTGAGCTACACCCATAGCCCTTTTTATTATTTTGAGACAGGATCTTGTTAAAATTGCTGAGGTCAGCCTCAAACATGCGATCAATCCTCCTGCATGTTACTTGAACACATTTTAGGATTCTATCTTGATTTTTTATAGCATTTGGAGTGTATCTTTTTAAAATAACTTTTATTGGTACATTATGATCACACATCATAATGAAGTTCAGAGTGATAGGAATATATATGAGCACATCACTTGGTGAGTTTCCTCCTGTCACCCAACTCCCTCCCCTTTCTCATACATGATATTGAGATTGGCATTGATAATTCATATGTGTGCATAATGTCCATAGACGTGTTTCCTTCATCAAGCCTTCCCCGCCATGTCCATCCTCTATGCCTCTCTATTGCTCCACTGGGGTTTCTCCTCCTTTATTTGGAGTCCCTCTTATATCCCAATTTATCTTTAGCTTCCACATAAGAGAAAAAAACATATGACCCTTCACTTTCTGTGACTGGCTAATTTCACTTAGCATAATATTCTCTAGTTCCATTCATTTTCCTGCAAATGGCATAATTTTGTTCTCCTTTATTGCTGAGTAGAATCCCATTGTATGTATCTCTCATAATTTCATAATCCATTTATTTGTTGATGGCCATCTAGTCTGGGCCCATAATTTGTCTATGGTGAATGGTGTTTTAATTGTGAATATCCATGTATCACTATAATCTGACTGCAATTCTTTGGAAAGATACCCAGGAGTGGTATAGCTGGGTCATATCATAGTTCCATTCCCAGTTTTTGGAGGAATCTCCAAACTGATCTCCATAGCAGCAGCACTACTTTGAAATCTCACCAACAGTGTATAAGAGATCCTATTTCTCCACATCGTCTCCAGCATTATTGTTTGCATTCTTGATTAGAACCTCAGTGTAGTTGATTTGCATCTTCTACTATCATTTTGTGTCTGCATTAAATATGTAGATCACTTTTGGTAGAATGGCCATTTTGACAATGTTTATTCTGCCTATCCAAGAGAATGGGAAGTCTTTCCATCTTGTAGTGCATCTTTTCGTATAGTGTTTTTAGTGACTCTAGGTATTAAAATATATATATATATATAATTAACTTATTATAGTCTACTGGCATGGATATTTTATCACTTCCACTGAAGTGTAGAAGCCTTACTTCCATTTAGGTCTTCTAGCTGCCCCACTTTTAAAGTATAATTGTCTTGAATATTTTCTCTACATAATATTGAGCACCCTGTTTATAATTTTCTCCTCAATAATCAAATATTATCTAATAAAGGCAGAAGAAAGATAGTCTATTATATTTACTCTATTTTTAGTCATTCTGATGTTATTTTCATGTTGAGGTTCTAAATGTCTGCTATCATTTTGTTTCTGCTTGAACAAAAAAAAAAACCCCTTTTTTTGGTCCTCTTTCAGAGTATGTTTGCTGAAAACACTTTCAATTTCCATTCATCTGAGAATGTCTTGATTTTCCCCCTTCATTTATAAAGGTTATTTTTGTTTAATTTGAATTTGTGACCGATATTGAATATCTTTCATTGCTTGAAAAACTTGTGACACTCCTGTTCTCTTGTGTTTCTGATGAAGAATCTGTCAATTGAGTTGGTATTCCTTCATAAGTTCTACAACATTCACCTGGCTACTTTCTTTCTTTTTTTTTTTCCAGAGACAAAGATAGAGGTTTACTTAGGAAAGTGAAGGATACAAGTTTGAGGGGGAACACGGGCAATCTCAAGAGGAAGAGAGTGAGTGTGTGAGTGAGAAAGTGAGCAAGAGTCTTCTAGCAGATTTTACAGTTCTTCCTTTATAGAACCCCCATGAGGAGGTGGGTAGGGTCGCACAACAGGGGTGGAGGTCTTGGACTTCTTAATCCTCAGGTTCCCAACATCACTGGGTGATCGCTGACCTTGGAGCCTGACCTTGTCCCTCTTTTTGGATCCTTTGTTTACTAAGTGTTTCAAGAATCTCAGGTGGGGAGAGTAGTCATTATGATTAAGGGTGCTGGGGAGCGGTGAGCTGTTTCCATGTGGGGCTCATCAGCGGCCAGCATCTGGAGCTCTGCGGCCAGGCCACAGCCACAGTTGCGTCTTCCTCCTCGTCCTCTTCGCGGGCTCCGAGTTGGGACACTGCCACCCCCCAGCCCCGCAGCCCTGCTCCCCTGCCTGCTTTTCTTGTTAAGAAGCAGTCTTCCCACCGGCCGAGTTCCAAGTTTCAGAGTGCCAGCAACACGCTGCCTCCCTTTATCTCACTCACCTGTGTTCTGTGGATCTGGTTCGACGTGGATTTCACCATAGTCTGATATGGACTGCTTTTGATGGTGGACTAGAATCATTGGCTTCACTAGAATCAGCTGTTTCTTTGCTGGAGGATTCTGGGAGCTGTGGTGCTGGCGTGGCTCAGCCAAGATGGCGCCTTTGTCTCTGCTCTCCACTTACCAGGTGAAATGCTTTGGTCTTCCTACCACCCTCCGCTCTTCCCACTGCCTCGCATTCCTCTGCACTTTGTCTCCCATTGTTTTGTTGAGTTGTGGCTGCCCTTGTTTTCTTGTCAAGAAGCAGTCTTCCCGCAGGCCAAGCTCCAACTCTCAGAGCTCAGGCGAGACACTGCTTCTCGCTATCTGGCCATCTTGATTCCCCCTCACACAGTGTTTTAAAAGGACTTATCTATCATGTAAAATCCCTATTAGTGTTAAATTCTTATGTTTAAATCACATTGGCTAAAGTGGTGGGAGGCAGGAAAAATATTGTTGTGAAAGGAATTAGATATTGGGGAAAAAAGAGGAGAGAAGATATGGTGGTTAAATATTGCCAAGTCAATTCTGATACAGCTAGACATGGTCTTATTCACAAATAGAAATTTGACAAAAATTTCAGCAGTAGTCAGGTGTACTAGCTAATTGTAAAGTGTGTATGAGAAATCTATGTACAGATTTTTGCAGATTCCTTTGACATTTTCTAGCAAACATTATTTCACAATTAAAGTTAAAAGGTAAGCTAAAATTGTTAGCTATAAAATGTCTTCTAAAGAGCTCACTTAGGCTGGGCGTGGTGGCGCACGCTTGCAATCCCAGTACTTTGGGAGGCGGAGACTGGAGGATCCGGGTTCGCGGGCAGCCTCAGCTCTTTCTCTCTCTCTCTCTCTCTTCCTCCCTCTCTCTCTCTCCTTAGTGAGGCCCTCCGCAACTTCATGAGACCGGGTTTCAAAATAAAGTATAAAAAAAAAAAATAGGGCCGGGGGTGTAGCGCGGAGGTAGA